>JAWQFY010000381.1:0-33915 GCA_037055185.1 Capillidium rhysosporum | reverse complement strand
ATATATAATTTAAAGTATTAATTTTAATAATTTATATTTTTTATTTAAAAATAAACTAAAAAATATTACTTTTATTTATACAAATATAAAACTGCTACTATATTTAGTTATTAAAAAAGTTATTAAAAGTAAGTATTAAAAATTAAAATATTTTAGTTTATTATTTATAAATTTTTATTAAGTTAATATTCAATATAGTAAAAAGCAATATTTAACTAAGTTAAGCTAGTATTAAAACTAGTAATTCTTATTTTATAAGAAAATTAATAAATGTATTATTTTATAACTTAAGTTATATTTTAATTTTAGCTTTAATTATCTTATAAAATTTTATTTTTAAGTAGTAAATTTAATTATAAATTATAATTTTACCTTATTAGTTAATTTAATTTTAAACTTTTATATACATAATTTTTAAATTAAAAAATTTAGCATTTTTATTTATATTAGTATGAATTAACTAAAATAAAAACTATATTAGCTTTTTTAATTAATATTTTTTTAGTATAAATTTAAATACTTTTAAAGAAAATATTATATATATATATATTTAAATTAATCTTAAGTTTTAAATATTATTAGTACTTTTTAAAAATATTTTAGTATAGTTTATAGTATTAGTAATATATTTAAAAGCTTTACTTTTAAAGGTAGCAATTTTAAAAAAGTTAAAATCAGCTGCTTTAAAATAGTTTAATTTAATAGCTAAAAGTTTAATTAGGTTAAAAGCTTTAGTAATATTAATTTAAAAAAAAATTATAATTTTAAATAAAAAACTTTACTATATTTATATTTTTTATTTAAAAGTTAGTATAGCTAATTTTATAATTAAAATAAAGTTTATTAACTATTATAAATCATTATTATTATTATTTAAATTATAAGTTTATATTATAATATTTTTAAATATATACTTATTTTAATAAATTATTTTTTAAATTAACTATATATAATATATTAATTATAGTATATAAAATTAAATTAGATAAAAAAATATAAGTTATTTATTTTAGTTTTTTTTTAAATTTTATTAATTTAAACTATTTTTATTTATATTTTCTAATTAGCTAATTTTTTATCTTTTTTTATTTTATCTAAACTTTTGTTACTTATCTAATAAATTAATAATATTAATTTACTTTTTTATAAATATTTAATAATTAAAAGTTTTTTTCTTTTCTAAATATCTTATATATATATTACTAAATAAAATAATATACTATTACTTTTTATCTACTTACTTAATTTTTACTTTAGTTAAATATATTATTCTTCTTTTTTACCTTATTTTTTATTTTAGCTTATATATTAACTTTATTTAAATTTTCTGCTAATATAACATAATTTCTTTAGCAAAAAATTGCTATTTTTTTAATGCAAGCCACTTAGCTCTGATTAAATAGACTTAAAATACTACCTAACTGAATTTTCTTTTTTCTTTTCTAATAAAAGCCTAAACTTGGGCTATTTAGCTTTTTTTAAAAAATATATTGCAAATTTGATTAATATTTTGCCAAAATTATATATATATTTCATCTTTTTATAATTTTAAAGTAGCCTTTAAAATACTGTATTAAAGTGATTTTAGTATTATTACTTTTAAATTCTATAGATACTGTGTAGGAAAATATCTATTTAAAGTAATGAAAATTTATTGAGAATTGATTAAGTTCAATTCTTAATTCTATTTGTAAAAATAGTGTATAGCGGTGTTTTCATAGAAATACACCACAAAGTATAGAAAAGTTGAATTCTAAAGAAAATTCCACTATCTGAGAATATTTGTAGAGGTATCTTTTTTTCTCAGTTTTGACATTTAGTAAAAAGCTGTGGCCAATAAAATGACAATAAAGTATTAAGTTCGGTAAAATCGAAATATGTAATCGGAACTTTAGTAATAAAATAAAAATAAAATTTAATTTTTACAATCTTCTATCTTGATTTTTATATTTTTAATCCTAACCTTAGTATAACTAGTTTATTAATATAAAATTAATGTAACTTTTATATATAATCATAGATAGACTAACTAGTATTTCAGAATGATATCTGTCGAAAAACCTTTTGGAATCGAGTTATATCCGATTTTAGAGGTAGCTTACGAAGGAATAACCGGTAAACCAGCTTCAACTTTCAACTACGAACAAGGTGTATCGTATTTGTCAACCAAGGTTATCGTTTATGGAATATTTATCGGATATGTTATCGCCATTTTTTTGCTTCAACGTATCATGAAACCCTTCAAACCTATCGAATTAAGCTTAGTATCCCGAGTTTATATCCTCTTTACAGCCTTTATCAACCTTTTCCTTTTGATGTTGTTCATCGAACAGTTGTTACCTGACATAGTAAATGGAAAATTTTACACCTCCGCTAGTAAAATGTCTTCCCAGACTCAGAAGCTTACTTTACTTTTGTACCTTAGTTATTTAACTACATACTACGAATTAGTTGATAATCTGTTTTCACTCGTCAAGAAAAAGCATATGGGTAATCCGTTTTCTACATCGTTCCATCTAATATCAACGTTTAGAATTTATACAATATGCTCCTCATATTTTACATATGAACTTTCTTTACATGCAACTAAACGGAACGGACCCAATGGTAATCTTTATACCTTTTGTACCATCTAAACTTTTAGTTTTATGAACTTATCCTTTCAAAGCTCGCTGCTTATGCGTTTATATGTTGGTACACGTTTTTAACTAATTCAACTTAGCTGGTTGTAAATCAGTTCCTTCAGTTGAATGTATCAACCATTTCAGATTCTATACCTTCAGGATAGCACTGAGTTCGTCAATTACGATTCTATAGTTCAATTCGCAGATATTAGTTTCAGTTCATTGTTGAGTTAGCTGGACTTGTTAATAAAATAAAAAAGACACATATGCTTTAAACTTAATTTTACTTTTAAAAACGGTTTAACAAGCAGATTCTTTATGTAGAGCGTTTTTAGTTAATTTATATATTCTATTTATTTGTTGTATTTGCTTCGTTTTTCATAGTCGGTACTCATGAATTAAAAGATTTACTATATGGTGAATCAGCTCCCTTAATTGCTTCAGAGTTAAAATTCCTTAAGTTTTTTGGATTAGGCAATAATATAGCCATTTAAGTTGACGAATCATAACCAGTGAGCTTAAATATGATTAGTTTAGCTATAGTTGATATATTTTTCCACCTTTATCGTCGTATTCCTTCTACTGCTATCTCAATTTTGACTCTATTCTATAACAATACACTTTTCTTATTAATTACACTGTCTTTAGTTTTCACACCAACTACTAGCAACTTTCAATAAATACGTTAATTTATATAAATTGCAACATAGTATGAGAATAGCTTTACGTTAGTATATAAATTAGCAATTATTGTGTTATTAACTTTATCCATCAAACTTCCGTTTATTATTTAAGATAATCTTTCTAATGTTGTGTATTTGAGACAAACAGATGAATTTTAATTTGATGGGAATTGTGGCCCAAAGATAAAATAAAAGGGAAAATTAAGAAATTGTAAACTAAATAGTTTATATTCATAGTATGACATGTTTATATTAGCTCTGGTAAGGAATAGTATTAGTTTAATTTAAATAAAAATATCAGTCGTAAATCGATAAGATAATAAATTTAAAACTCGTTTCGTTGGATCAAAACGTACAGGAATGTAGCACAATTTCTACAACGGGGATTGATTTCAAAGGGTTAAAAATTCAACTTCCGGCCTTTTAAATTAATACTATTTTAAGGGGTACATGGGAGCAACTGTTATTAAATTTGGATAAACTAGTTTATAGTTATAAAACTCGGTGTGTCTGTCCGTTTTCTGAATACATTTTTCTCCTCAAGTTTAATTGGACATGACAAATAATAGGAGGTGGTCTCCGGTAATTTAAGAACAATTGGGAGGATAAAGTATCTTTTTCTAATTTTGACATTTAATTAAAGTTGTGACCAATAAAATGTCGCTACAAAGTTATTAGTTTGGTAAAATCGAACCATGTGGTTAAACTTAAGTTATAGTATAAATATAAAATTTACATTTGAACGATCGTTGGTCTTACTATTTTTTGCATTTTTAATCGCAACTTTAATATACCTAATTTTTTCAACGTAAGAAGATAAGGTAACTTTTATATTGGACAGTAGATAAACTTACCAATACTTTAGAATGATATCTGTCGAAAAACCTTTTGGGGTCGAGTTGTACCCGATTTTGGAGGTAGTTTACGAAGGGATAACCGGTAAGCCAGCTTCAACCTTCAACTACGAGCAAGATATATCCTACTTGTCAACCAACACTATCGTTTTCGGAACCTGTATCGGGTATCTCATCACCATTTTTTCGCTTCAATATATCATGAAATCCTTTAAACCGTTCAAATTAAGCTTCCTATTCCGAGTGCATAACCTTTTTTTGACTTTGGCTAGTCTTTTCCTCCTGATGTTGTTCATCGAACAGATTTTACCAGTTATAGTTTACCAAGGGCTGTACGCTTCTATTTGCGCAACTTCATCTTGGACTCAGAAACTTAGCTTACTCTACTACCTTAATTATTTAACCAAATACTACGAATTAATTGATACCTTATTTTTAGTCGCTAAGAAAAAGCCTTTAGGTAATCTATTGTTTTTATATCTCTGTAGTTAACTTGAACCTTTTAGGATTTTTGCACTACTACCATCATAGTTTAACTATGGTTTTATGCTACACACAGCTAAACGGGAAGACCCCAGTGGTAATATATATACTTTTTATAAAATCTAATTTTTTCAGTCTTATGTAGTTATCTGTTTGAATTTAGCTGTACATGTACTCATGTACTGGTACTACTTTTTAGCTACTTTCGATGGTAAAATTTGGTGGAAGAAGTTGGTGACCGTTTTCCAGATTTCCCAATTCATCCTTGATCTTGGATTCGTTTATTTCTGTACCTATAATCTTTACGTCTCTAGATATTACGCTGATTCGCTTCCGTTTGTCGGCCCTTGTGCCGGTACTGAAACCGCTGCTAACTTCGGTTGCTATTTATTGTCTTCTTACTTGTTGCTTTTCGTGGATTTCTTCGTCAAAACGTACCAAAAACGCAACAACGCTTCAGCTCAAAAGGTCAAATCTTCTTAACCTTCAAGCAATGTTAATATTTTGTAATTTCTTTTATTTTTTTAGTTTTGTTTCTAGTTGTTTTCAAGTAGATGGTAAACTTAATTAAATAGATATACTTCAATTATACATATAAATACTAAGTCAATACAGCTTATTATATTGAGAATGTAGCGTTTAAGTCAATTTTTATATTATAAATTTAAGCTCTATATATAAATACTATATTTCTTAGATTCATCAACTTATGGGATTTTAATTTTTTACTTAAGATATTGTATTTTAAGCCATTAATTAATTTAAACAGTTACAATATTAATTTTATCTTTTCATATAAAATGAGTTTATTTGATCCATGTGTATAAAACTAATAATTTTTGGTTTAATTTAATAATGACATCCTATACCAAAATTTAATAGAAGGAAATCAAACTTTTTAGTTTATAGGTTGTAGCCTTTAATTAATTAAAATACAAATTTAAATTTAACTTAGTAACAAACTGAAGTTTTTAAAAGGAATAGGTAAAAACTTAGCTATTTTGAAGAATTTAAAGTAGAAATTAAACCAAATTATAATTTAACTTTAAAAAAGAATAGCTAAATTGAAAATTTAATCATTACTATTTACAATTCTAAAATTATTTAATAAAATAATATATATATATAACCAACTATTTTAAAATATTCTATTTATACTACACTTAGTTTATCTATAAATTACTTAATTTTAGTACATTTATTACCAACATTTAAAATAATTTAATATTGCAAAAGTATCCAAATCCTTACAACTAATAAAAACCAAAAAGTGGAAAAAGTACAAAATTTATTTTATAAAGTAATAAAATAATTTAGTTTAGCAAAAAATAAATTCAAGTTTTTAAAATTATTTATTTAGTTATAAAAATCTTATTTAAAGATGTTAATAGTTTTAAAGTTAAATTATTTTTATTATAACTTAATTAAATTAAATTAGTATATATTTTTAAGCAAACTAATTTTAATTTATTAATTATTATTAAAAATATAGTATAATAAGCTAAACAATATTAAATTAATTATATTAGTTTATATATTTTAATATAACTTTAATAAATAAAATAGTAAATTATTGTATAAAATATAAAGGTACTAAATTTAAAAAATATAAAATAAAAGCTAAATAAATATAATAAAAGTGAATAAATAAATATATATATATAAAATAATAATTTAATAACTTATTAAAAAGTTATAAGTAAAATTTTATTTAATATTATATTATTTAAATTAACTAAATTTTTTAATAAATATTATATTTATAAAATTTTTTAAATTAAAATAAGCTTTTAAACTAAACTAAGCTAAAATAAATAATTTTTTAAAAAAAGAGTAGTTTTTTTCTAATATAGTAAAATTTTTAAAAAAATGTTCTATTTTTTTAACTTTTACACTATTTTATTTAAAAATTTATTAAAATTTTACTTTACTAATAAAAAAATAATTATAAAAAAAATATTAGTATTTAAAAATATATATTAAAAGTTAATATTAATAAATTCAAATTAAATCTAAAATTATTTTATAATTATATTAAAAAATAGTAAAAAATTTAAAATAAAGTTATTAACTTTATAACTAAAAATAAATTAAAAAATTATATATTTTAACTTAACTAAATTAAATTAAATTTTAAAGTAAATATATTTATTATATAAATATATTAAAATTTATAAGCTATATATAATACTATTAAAGTAAATATAAATATAATTAGTATTAATTAAAATATAAAACTTTATTAATATAAATAAAGTTTAAGAATTAAAAATAATTTTTTTAAAATAAGTAAAAATACTATAAAATAAATTTAGATATTTAATATTTTAGCTAGTATATTAGGCTTAAATACTTATTATAATAATTTATATTAATATTAATTATTTAAAATTATTCTAAAATTAAGCTAAAATAATATATTTTTATTAAAAAATTTATTAATACAGTTTTAGTAGTTAAATAAGCTTTAATTTAAACTATTTTAAAATAATATTTAAAATTTATTTATTTATTTAATAACTTTTAATATAAATTACTTATTTTATTTTTCAAAATATACTTAATATTTTTATAAGTAAATAGTTAATATATAATTTAAACATCTTTTTTTACTTTAAAAAAGCTTTTATATATATATTTTTATTTTTATTTTTATACTATCTTTTTGGTATATTTTTAAATTTTAATATAAAATAGCTAAAGTACTTAATTTTAATTTAATTATATATTAAAACTTAAATACTTATTTTTAATTTAAGCTTATAATTACTTAAGTTTCTTATTTTTTACTTAAGTTTATAATTAACTAAAATGCTTATTTTAACTTAAAAGTATAATAAAGCTAATATACTTACTTTTAAATTAACTGCTTAATAAAACTTAACAAATATAATATATAATATATAATATATATTAATAAAATAAGTTAAATTTAAATTATACTTAAAAATCTAAAAAGCTAAAACTTAATATTAAATAGAAAATTATTTATTTATTATTTAAATAATAAATATTAATTTAATATTTTAATTAGTTTTTAAAAGTTTTATAAAAGTTAGATTTTTTTCAATTTATACTAATAAGTATATATTTTTATCATAATTTAATACAGTTATATCTTGTATAAAAAATTAGTATTACTAGTTTTTACTATTTACATTTTTTAATAAATTTAAAAAATAATTATAAAGTATTTAAATTTTTATAATAATATTATAATTAATTTTTAATGGTTTACTATTTATTACTTTTTTATATATTTAAATCTTTTTAGCAGTTTATTAATAAATATATTTTTAATTTTAAGTTAGTTAATTTAAAATAAATTTATAATATTAGGTTAAAAATATTACTATAAAATATATTAATTATTTAAGCTAATTTACTATACTACTACTTTAAATATAAACTAAAAGTAAATAAATAAATTCTTTAAATGTAGTTTATTTCTTTACTAACTGTTATTTATAAAAACTTTCAGCTAACTTTTCTTATAATTAATTTATATTTAGCTTCATTTTTTAAATATTTATTTGGTATTATACTATTAGTTTAATATATTTTAGTATATATATATATATATATATATACATTAGTAGTTAAGGTATAGATTTTATAAAAAAGTGTACCCTATTTATTGCACAACAAAATAAAATAAATTTTAGATTATAAATCTGTAAGAAATATATTTAAATTTTTTATGATATGATAAAGTATTTATATAGTAACTATAATTTATAAAAAATAAATAAAGTGTTTTTATTAAAAAGAGAGAACTAGTACATCATTAAATAGTAAATATTAAATTGAATAAATTATAAAGTAATGGTAGATAAAATATTAATAATTTTAGCTACTTATAAAGGTCTACTTTTACTACTTAGAAAAAGAAAAAGGTTATAATTAAATAATGTATTTGGTATAAGTTTACTATTAAAAGTTTCAATACGTTTTTAAAAAAATTCAGTTAAACTTTTTAGCTATTAAGCTAATTTTTATCGATAATTTAAATTAATAATTTTTTATATTATTAATCTTTACTACTAATTGATCATATATAAAAGTTATCGATTTTATAAATGTATTAAGTAGGTTTAGCTAAAAATTTTAAATTAATTATTAAATTTGGTTCAAAAAAAGAAATTAATAACTTTTTAATAGTTTTAAATTATATCATATTTTAGTTGAAAATTCTATAAGATTTAAATTTTATTTAATGAAAAAGTAATTATAAAAGTAAAAAATTAGATGGTATCAAATTTATATAAATAATTGAAAATGATAAACTTTTTAAAAAAAGAGCGATTTAAAGTATATTTACAAATTAAGGAATTAAAATAAGTCAAAATACGATTGTTAATAATACTTAATTAGAAATTTAATCACTTCATCATGTTAAAACAACTTATACTAAAAGTAGTTATCTGTTATATATTAAATTAATTACTTATTAGCTCCAGTCCGTTCTCTATAAATTGGATTGTTATTAAAGTTAGAAATTGGTAGTCAGTCAGCCTATTTATTAAACTTTTAATTACTATAAATTGACACAAGTTGAGCTAATTAACTAAAATTGATATCTTTTTATGAATTTAAGTAATAACCGTACTATAATAGGTAATTACCCACCCCTTTACAACCAACATCTTCAATAGTGAAAACTAAAATAAAAGATGAACATTTACATTTTCAATTAATTTAAGTATATAAAGATGTACGTTTAGAAAATTGAAATTAATTTAAAGCAACTATTTATTAAATGAAAAATATATTTACTAGGAATAAAAGGTACACCCAAAGTATACCTTCAATAGAGACGTACAACAATTATAATTTAAGTACACCGAACTTTACAGAAAAGGGTGGTATTGGGTACTACAACCATAAGTTAAAAGATGCTTCAGTTTTTGGTACTATAACAGTTCAGACGACCAATGGTGAAGATTATCTGTTAAGCGATTTATGGATACAAAAACCGGTAGTGTTAAAAGTTATGGCACGATTAGGTTGTGCTGTATGTAAACTTGAAGCTAGGGAGTTAAGTGATCTAAAACCGTACCTCGATTTAAAAGGAGTAACGTTAGCAGCAGTTGCATTCGAAGATATCGATTTGCGTACGTTTCTATCGGCGGGGTACTGGGAATGGCAACTACTACTAGACCCACAACAACAAGTTTATAAAACAGCTAAATTACATAAGATGACTTGGTCCAGTTACTTCAAAGAGGTATTTACTAAACGGGTCATTCAAATCTACGCGTTACTTATGGGTAAAGGTATAAGTAACGATATGCACGGTGATCCTAGAGTACTGGGTGGTACTTTCGTTATCGATACAAACGGTGAAATAATTTATGAATTTAGACCAAGTCATTTAGCTATGTCACCAGAAATCGAAGAGATATACGCTGCAGTTGGAGGTGATCCTAACGAATTAGATTATTCGTACTTTATCAGTAACCGTTATAGGTACACTGAACGAGAAAGTGAATTAATAGCTGTTAAAAAGTTATGGTTCTCCGAAAGGAACAGTTTAAGATCATTTTCAAGTTAGTAAGTTTAAATTTATGCAGTTTATATATTGGGAACGTCGTTGTATTAAAAATAAAGTTTCTTTTTTTTAACGAAATAATTAACTTTATATAAAATTATTGAAATAAAATACAACAAATAATTAATAAAATTAAAATGTATCCATTTTTGACTGCTCTTTTTTTATAATTTATTCTCATAAATTAAAAGACTATTAAAAAATAATAAATAAATCGATTTAGTAAAGTAACTTTTAGATTTTATAACCTTAACTATATTAAATAGAAATAAAAAAACTTGATTCGGATCACTGTTGCGGGTAAGCAGCTAATTACACCTGCTGATAACTACTAAATTAAAAGAAGTGGATTAGATTTAATTCTAGTTCCTTTTTATATACGGTTCGCTAGAACTAGTTACTTAATATAAATACAAATATACCGGTAAGCTTATATATTAAAAGTTGGATCACATTTAAAGTTTTAAAATTTATTGAATAGGTAAAATTATAGCTAATCCGTTAACAATTACGTTTCATTGGATACCGTAGCTTTTTTATTTTAATAGCTATATATATATATCTAGATTTTAATTATAATCAATTTTTCATTAAATAAATATTTTAATATATTGATTACGTTTATTCGTTCATTTCTAATTGACAATAAAATAGGAGGTGCTAAATTCGATAAATTTTTGGATAAACTTAAACAATATTACTATTAACTGTTCAATACTTAATAAACTTTATAAAAGAATACCGATATAATTTATAAACTGGTACCATTTCCAGTATTACAGTCAGATTGATTTGGAAATGAAATTTAAATTAATAATTGATGGTCATTCAGAACAACTACCTATTAAAATTTATATATTATAGTACCTTAGTTTACCTATTCCTAAAACGATTATTAGTAAATATCTAAATTAAGGTACCGATTATTCTTGGTGGATGCCGGTTTATAAGTTTAAGCGAGTTGATCAAGAACTTGATGAACTAATTTCTAAATTTATAAAAGATAATTAAAAAAAATGAAATTTTAAAATAAATTTGTAAATCAGTATAAAAAAATAGCAATATAAATTATTTTTTTTAAAATAAAATAACTTTTAATAAAAATAAATTATATAACTAATATACTATTAAAGTGAAAAGTAAAAATTAACTAGTAGAATTATAATAAAATAAATAAGTACACTTAGTTGAAATATAATTATTTAAATAAAGGTTTATACTAAATTTAATATATATAAGCAATCAGTTACTTTTAAAAATAGTTAATATTAAATTTAAAAATTTTAAAAAAAGTATTTACTTGATAAATTGGATAAATACTAATTAACTATATATTATATATTAAGTTTTTTAAATACTAATAAATTTTAAAAGGTAAATATTATTTTTAAAAATGTATCTTTTTAAAATTTAAATATAGTAAAATATACTTATATTTTAAAAAACTAGTAAAACTTTAGCAATATATTAATATATAAAAATAAATATTTTTAAATTTAAAAATAAAAACTTTATAAAAAGTTTATTTAAAGTACTTTTTAACTAAATTTTTTTAATAATCTTTAATATTAAAATTTTTATAATAATAAATTATAAATTAGTATTAAAAACTATTAAAACTAGTAAAAAATTTGTCAACTATTTATAGATTTATTAAAATATTAAATTAATATAATTAGAAAGCATTTTTTAATATTTATAAATATATATTAAACTAAATTAATCACTCTTTTAAAAATTTTAAATAAATTATTTGGTTTTATATTACTATATTTGTAGTTTTTATTTTTTTATAAAAGAAATTTAATTTTAATAATATATAAATATATTAACACTATATTATTATATTATTATATAATAAATCTAATAGTATAATAAGTTTATTTATATAATATATTTATTATATACTAATTATATAGATATAATATTTAAAATAAAAAACTATTAAATTAATTATAAAGTTAATAAGTAAATAATATGTATATTATTTTAATTAATTAAGCTAACTTAATAAAATAAATATTTCTAATATTTGGTTATTTATTTTTAAAATTTTTAATATGCTTATACTATATTTTAATAATAATAAGTATTATTTTTTATAGTATTTTATATTAAAAAAGTATTTTTTTTAACCATTTAACTAAACTAAATATTTGCTATAAAATAATATAAATATGCCCATTTTTTTCCTCTACTTTAAAAGATACCTTTTTTTATAAGATTAGATTTATGCTAACTAAAAGGTTAATACAAATTATATATATTTATAATATTTTATTATATATTTAAAACTTTTATAAAGTTAAGTTAATATATTTAAAATATTACAATTTTATTAATATAACTTTTAAGATACAAAAATGTTCAATTTTAAGTAAATATTAAAAAAAAAACTTCTATTTAAATATAAAATTTATCAATATTTTCAAATCTTGTTATCTTATATAATTAACTAAAAGCAAAATTAATTAATAGTAAACCTTTTCAAAGTTTAATAAATTTGTTGTTGAAACAACCAATTTTTATAAATTTATTTTCAAACCTTTCATTCTATTTTGAACATCCTAAAAAATAAATGTAGGTTAGTACAATCCACCTTAGTAATAAACAAAAGGTTAATTTTAAAGACTTTCAAGGTTCATTTTAACTAACTTTAAAAATTTTGGCTAAAAAATAAAAGCCCAATTAAAAACTTACAACTACCTTTAAAAGTTATCAAAAACTTATATAAAGGTATCTAGTCAAAAGTTATAATTTAAATGGATGATATACTTTACATATAATAGTGATATAAAGTAAAGCATATTTAAATTTAAGCCAAATTTTTTTTGATATAGGCTGTGCCTTTTACAGATAAAATCCTACTATTGAGAAAAGATAGGTATCCGAGATTGTTAGCCATCAAACAAGTAAAAATAAAAATAAAAATAAAATAAAGTTAATTTTACCTTCTTTAAGATCTATATTCCTGTAGTTTGTAGTTGATGAAATCTTTCAAATTAATCTTAGTATCCTCGGCGAGCTGCCTAACCGCCATAAACTTTCGTTTATCGATCTTCTTAACCTATATAAAATTGTAAAAAAAAAAACCAAGTTAAAATTTAAAATTTTTAAAGAAAGCGTAGGACTTACCAAACTTGGAAGCACTTGTTGCACCTTTTGTAAGTTCTGTACCCAATTCGAATTCCTAAAATTAACGTCATAATCAAGCTGCTTGTCGTTAAACGTATCGAACAGAGAATCTAGAGCCACCAATGAAATTTCTAACACCTTCATAGCGTTACCACTGCTAATTTGCAACTGATTCGGCTGGATACGTTGCAGGCAATCAACTATCTGTATAAAGATTTGAGCGACCTTGTAGTTCAACTCTACGATATTTGGTCTCCGAATTACGTAGGACAAAATACCGATAGTTTCGACTACAACCCTAACATCAAATGTCGTCTCCTCAGAACCTAAAGTTTCAGGGCTAGGTAGAAGGCTGATTAGTAAGTCGATCAGGTGGTTCTGGAAGTTAGGGTTGAGCTGATCTAAGCCAAAAGTACGGAACAAAGTAAAAGTTAAAGCCAGCTGAACTTTCAAATTCTCGCTGTCATTCTCTTGAGTAAAGTTAGGCAGAGATTGGAGTAAAGATTGAAACCAGGTTTGTAAATTAGTTTGTAACTGCTGGTTGAAAAGAGTATTAAGTAACTTCGGTGTAGTACTAGTTTCCCATTTTAGTAATAGTGCGTTTAGAGCTGTAGAAGCTTTGATATGTAACTGAGCTACTGAAGCTTGCACCTCTTTTAAAAATGAGGAACTGTTCTGCTCCTCCGAGCTATCAGTTGTTATTGGTAATTTATCTATAGGGTGGGGTAAGGTAAGCTGCACAAGGTGGGGTACCAGCTGCTCGAAAGTTAGATTGAAAGTTTGTTGCAACTGTTCAGGTAGATGTGATGGTTCTACCAGTTGATCCAAATTTTTAAGATTTTCCTCCCCTTCCTCTTCAACGCCTTCGTCACCATCCCAGATTTCTTCATCGTTTTCACCATCAACTTCATCATCATTATTTTGGGATTGGGTGTCGTCATCCACATCCTCATTCAATAAGTTAGTTAAAATTTCCATGACGAGGTGTTGATCCTGTAAAGTTGATTCTAAACTTTCAACTTTAGGGGGCTTGAAGTTGGCTTCGACGGTCTCCAAACCTTCCGATAAGTTACCCTATAAATATCAGCTCAATCATTTATCAAACATCAAAATTTACCGCTGGTTGGTTACTAATTTTGATTACCTCCTCGATCTTCAACTCCAACTGTTGAATCGATTCCAGTCCATTTGTTACAAGCTGTAAGCTTAGATTATAAAATTGTGGCTGGAACATAGCCAGTTCTAAAATTCTAGAATCTTTGAGCAATTTTTGTTCCAATTCATTAGTTACGTTAGCCTTGAAGTTAACCAAAACACCTAAAACCAACACCTTAATTTTGTTCCAGCCTTTCGCATCAGCCTCATTAGGTGATTGGTAGGTTAGCATCTGATTCAATACCAAAAGGTTTTCGAGGTTGTCGCCCAAATAGTATTCCAAAAATAAATCTAGATTATGATCGGATAAAGTTAATAGACAGTTACATACAACCGTAGTTGTAGAAGTGGGCAGTTGATCTGAAACTTTAACTAATTGTAATAGAAAGTTGAGGAAGGTAGGCTGACACACTTGCTGTAAAAGTTTTTGATTGACTTCAGCTAAACTCCACATAACAACTATTAAATTGTCCAAATTTTGGAAACAACTTTCAAGCTCTAATAATTCATCTTTGTCTTCTGTATTCACTGTATTCGATAACTTTTTGGTCAAGATGTTAGATAGCTTGGTAATCCATAAATTTATTGGAATTAATAGCTTGTTTTGGAAGAGCTGACTAGCTACTCCACCGTTCTGTAACCCTACTATGTTTCTATCCCAATTTTAGTATCTGAAATATAAATATGGATTTACCTTAAAGTACCTAAAGCTTCAAATTGCACTTCCAAATTGTCAAAAGTTAATAGCTGCACCAACTTTTGTAATAAACCATTTTTAATCAATTTAACAAGTATAGCTTCGTCTTTGTTAGCTAGTAAGGATACAGTAGATAAACCCCATACTTTATCACCGTTATCTTTACTTTCTAGCTATTAAAATATTAAAATAATCATTAAAAAAAATATTTTACTTTAGATAATAAAGTTATTATTTGGCTATCCTCTACTGCATCTAATTTTATAACTTTATCTTTAGAAATTTGGGTTTTCTTGTTGTTGGACTTCTTGTTCGTCTTGTTTCTTGGTAGATTCTGTTTACCCATCCTGTAAAGTTGTATTCAAGACAAAAAAAAATTTGAAAAACTTCTTCCTAAGTGACAAGGTTGCGACATGATATATTCTTGTTTTGATTGGATAATGAAGGAATTTGAAAGGTAGTCAAATAGTTTTTTATTTTTGATACTAACTTTTTATTATCATATATTAGCTATTCTAGAGTTCTTATAATTACCTAGTATTATTAGAAACCAACAAGAATAGCTCCATTATTATCTCTTCTCAGTTTTATTTATACCTTTTTGAAAATAATTTGTAATTAATATCTATTTTAGTCAAATATCCACTATATTTATAAATCTAAATTTTATAGAGCCGAAAATTAGTATCAAAGCAAAAGCTAAATTACTAAAATAATTTCTTACTTTCAACCACAAAAAATATAGCATAACCTTTGAAAATCCAACTTCTTTTCCAAACTCCAACTAAATTATTTAGAAAATAGATGCGACAAACCAAGATCTTCAGTGGTAGTTCGAACCCTGAACTATCCCAGCTTATATCCGATCGACTAAACCAACCTTTATCACCTTTGACTACGCGAAAGTTCAGTAATGGTGAAACTGGAGTAGAGGTAGGTTGTAGTGTACGTAACGAAGATGTATTCATAATCCAGTCGGGGTCAGGAAAAGTTAACGACAACTTAATGGAACTTTTGATTTTAGTTTCAGCATGTAAGACTTCATCAGCAAGGAGGATAACTGCCGTTTTACCTTATTTTCCCTACTCGAAACAGTCGAAAGCTAAAAATAGGAGATCGGCTATCACCGCAAAAAGTAAGTAAAGTGGTGATGGTTTATTTTTCTTACAAATTGTTATAGTGGTTGCAAATATGTTGACTATGGCTGGTGTAGACCATATAATAACTATGGATTTGCACGCTAGTCAGATGCAGGGTTTCTTCAACAAACCGGTAGATAACTTGTTTGCCGAACCAGCAATAGCTAACTGGATCCGAGAAGTTGTAGTTGATTACCAGCAAGGTGTAGTTGTTTCTAAAAATGCTGGTGGTGCTAAAAGGTAAAAGGTTTTATTTGTAACGAAATTTAGTTACACCCTTTTTTCTACCTGATAGGGTTACCTCGCTAGCTGATAACTTAGGTATCGATTTCGCTTTGATCCATAACGACCCAAGACATTATATTAAAAATCATACCGACTTCGATACCCAACAAGTAGATCCTAACTTCAAAGACGATACCAACGTAAATCCATTAACTCTTGTAGGCGACGTTAAAGATAAAATCGTGTTCTTACTAGTATGTTCTCTTTCAATATGTTAATAACCTTTTTATTTTTAGGATGATATGATAGATAAATGCGACAGTTTCGTACAAGCTTCTCAATACCTTATGGAAGTAAGTAAAGCTAAGAAAGTCCTCATAGTCGCTACTCACGGTGTTCTATCTGGTGATTCACTAAAAACTTTGGAAGCGTGCACCAGCATTGATAAAGTAATTTTTATTTTACAAATTACCTAGTTGTTTACGTCGTTATTTATTAGGTAGTAGTTACCAACACTTACCCCATTGAAAAGGAGCGTAGAAAACTATCTACCAAGCTAGTCGTCATAGATATTTCCTCCACTTTAGCTGAAGCTATACGTAGGAACCATAACGGGGAATCCATCTCCTTCCTCTTCAACAACCCTCTGTAAACTTTTGAACTTAGCTTTAGCCTTTGCTTTATTTAACCTTGGGTGGGATGGAAACTATACATTAACGCTTTAAGTTTGTTTGATATTGGTTTTTTAACACTCTTTTTTGGTGTATTTGAAGTAAACAACTAGTTTTAGGGATGGATTATATAAGTTTCTTTTAAAACTAGTCGTTTATATTTTAAACTTAGTTTTTGATAAGTTTATCTCAATATTCTAAATTTTTTGAAAGCTTAAATAACTTGATTTTTTAGCTTATATTTTCATTAAGCTTATCTCCAATCTTTGTTTATTCCATTATTATTAAAGTTAGTTTAAAGCAATTGTTATTAACTTAACTTCAAGTAGAATTTCAAAAAAACATTAAAAAAAGTATCTTTGAATTATTAATTAGTATATACTTTCTTAGAGCATAATAGCTTGAAAATTTTTTATAATTCCAACTAACTTTAGCAAGTTAACAATGTTTTTTTTTAATTTTAAAATTTTATTAAATAAAAAGTAATTAATAATATAATAATGTTAGATAAAAAACTTTTAAAAAGTAGCTAAATATAAATAAATAAATAAAATTTTATATTTTATATATTATAAAGCTTAAAAGCAAAGTATTTTGCTATACTTTATAATATTTAATCTGCAAAAGTATATTAGAGCAAATATTTATATTATAATAATAAGATAACTATAAATAATATAAGTTTATTTGCAAATATATACTAAAATATTAATATAATCTCTATATTATCATTAATAAGTAAGATAATAATAGTAATAATTTAAAAGATAATTATACCTATATAGATATTTATAGTACTTTTAGTAAAATTAACTAATTTATATATATATATAAGTTAAGATATAATGTAGATAATAAAAAAAGCAAATCTTTTAGTAGTAAATATTTATAAAAAGTATAAATAAAGTATTTAAATAAAAAAATGGTAATATTTTTTTCTCTAGGTATAACTTTAACATATTTGAAATATAGACTAAAATAACTTAAAAAATAATAAAATTATATATATTATACTTACTATTTATAGATAAAGTTTTATAATAAAATATTTAACTATATAAATAATAATTTAAAAGTAATTATTTATTTAAATAAGTATATTTTTAATAAATATTATAATATTAATAAAGCTAAAATAAGGTATTTTTAAGCTAATTTAAAAATTTTAATAATATAACTATAATATTATTATTAATTTTATAAAGATAAAAGTAAAATAACTTTTTAAAATTAAAAGCTAAAAAATTACTTTAAAGAACTTAAAGTTAATTATAATTAAAAAAGTAATAATTTAAAAACTATATAAAATTTTAAAAAAATATTATATTAACTTTGCAAAAAAAATTAAAAAAGTGTTTACTAATAGCTATTAAAAATTAAATTATATAAAATTTTTAAGTTATTATATTATTAAAAATAAAAAATAAATTTATTAATTTAATTTTAATAAAATAAACCTTTTTGATTAATTTATTATATATTTTATATATTTAGTTTTTATTACTTTTTTGCATAACTTTTTTTTATTTTAAGTTATTTTTCTTTATTTTAATATTTTACTACTTAAAATTAAAAATTAAATAATAATAATAAAATAATTTAAAAAATAAATATAAACTTATTTATATAGTAAAAAAAGTTTAGTCTTTTTAGCTTTTAGTTTATTACTTTTTTATATTAACTTATAAAAAATTAATATTTATTTAATTAACTAAAAGTATAATTTAAATTACTAATAGTAAATTTATCTTTATATAATTAATTAAAATTATAATATAAATTATTAAAAGTAACTATTTTTAAATAATTAACTAAAATTATAACTAAAATTATAAATAGTATATTTACTTAATTTTAAATAAATAAAAGTATAATTATAATAACTAATAGTATTTTTATTTTTATTTTAAACTATTAAAATTATAATTAAAGTAATTTTTATTGATTTAATATTTATTTATTTAAAATTAAGTAAATATACTATTTATAATTTTAGTTATAATTTTAATTTTATTTAACTTTAATTTATTTTAATTATAGTTAAATAGTTACTTTTTATACTTATAAATTGAATTTTATTACTTTAATACTTTTTAATATTTTTTAATATTTTTTTATTTTATTTCATTTTATTATCTTTTTTTAATTTTTAATTTTTTTTTAGTTTAGTTATAATTTAATTAAAATATATAAAATAAAATAAAATTTAAATTAATTTAGTAAAATATAATTTTTTAAATATTATAAAACTAGCAATTTAAAATATAATTTTTATAATTTATTTATTATTATATATATATAATATATAAATTTTATTTTAAGAAAAAAAAATTAGTAATAAAATAATATTTTTTATAGCTTTTACTATATAAAAACCTAATATGCTTTTTAAATATTAATTTTATTAAAAATATTTAAGCTATTTTAAAAAGTTATATATATAAATGCTAAATTATATAAAATTTAAAATTGCTAAAAAACTAATTTATTTACTTTATATAATAAAGAAAGTTTAATTTAAATATTTTAAAAAAATATTTAAAGCTAATTTTAAAAGTAAATTTATAAAATATAACTTTATATTTTATAAAGCTAAGCTTTAATTTCTATATAAAATTTTAAGTATAAATTAAATTAAATAATTTGCAAATAAGTAAAATAATAAAGTAAAGCTTTAATACTATAATATATTATTAAAATAATTTAAAAAAAATATTATTTTTAAGTATACAATAAACTTTATATATTAATAAATATTTTTATATTATTAATTACTTTATTTTAATTATTTATAATATTAAAAAAATTTATAATATTATTTTTTACTTTTTTATTATTTATATTTTTAACAAGATTTTATTTACTTTTTTACTTTATATACTAACTTTTTTATTTATTGTTTTTATTTCTAGTATAGATTTTATAATTAAACTTACTAACTTAATTAATTTTATTTTATTTTAGCTATAACTGTTACTAAAACTAAAAAAAACTAAATTTCTTTTATATAATATATAATATTTTAACAATAAAGCTATAAAAGTAAAATTATTTATATTAACTTAATTAAAATCAGAAATATATATTTTATAATTGTAAATATTAGCTATAATAATATTATAATTCTAAATAAGATAAATTTATAATATAAATAATAGTAAAATAGGCATATTTTCTTTTATAAAGTGCTGCTTTAATATATTTAAAGTAGTAAATAAAGATAACTAAAAAATAATAATAATAAATATATAAAGCTTATTATTTATTAGTAAAGTTTTATAATAAAAAAGTTTACTATATATATATAAGAATTAAGTTATTTAATTTGATTAAAAATACTTAAAAATTGTTAAGTTTAGGCTAAAAATATTAAAAAATAGTTATTAAAAATATATATTACCTTTTTTATTTAGTAGAAAAATATAGATTAATAATTTATAAAATTATATTAAATATATTTAACTTTTATATATAGTTTTAATAAAGTAGTTTTAGCTTATTATTTATAGCTAATAGCTATGAATTATATATTTAAAGATACTATCTTAATAGAAAATTTTTTTTAAAGCTATAACATTAATATTAAAATGTAATTAACTTTACAACTAAAAATTGCTTTTCTATAAAGACTATTTTTAAACTCATTTTAAATTTCCTGCTTAAATTTTGGTTTAGCAACTTGTAATTTATTTAAAATAATGGGCATATTAGTATATAATAAATTTAAAATATAAATAACTTTTAGTTATAAAAATCATTAGTTTATATATAATTTTAATGCTATAAATAAACTTTCATATTATTTTATTTATAACAGTTCATTTTAAAGATATTTAAAATATAAATTTATCAATTATTTAAAACTAAATGAATAAAATTATTATTTTAAAAAGTAAAAAATATAATTCCAATTTTAACCTCCTATCTATAGTATAAGTTACTAATATATTTGCTGGGGTTAATTACTAATAGTTTATTATAATTAAAAGAGTAATAAAAAGTACCTTTAACGTATTACTGAAGTAGCTATAAATTTAAATTTGTATCAACTTCTACATATCGTACTTTAATAATAAAATGGGATGTAAGCATATAAGTCTAATGAAACAACTACCAAATATATATAATCCAAAATTATTAGACAACGATTATAGTAGGCTTGATTGATAATTTATTTTAATTAACAAGATACTCTTTCTACACAAGTATCAACACTGAATTTATTAAGCTCTAAACTCAGAGATTCTAAAAAACATATAAAATTTTAAAGGTATTATTCACCGGTGAGCCACTTTTGTAGATATCATTTGCTTGGCTAGTTAAATTTTTAAATAAAACCTATAAAAACCCAAGCCCAACTTTTTATTAACTACTTTATTTTAATGAAACTTTAACTTCTATTAATAGTAGTAATTAATTAAAATTGGAAATATAAATTATCGTATGCCCCTGTTTCGTTTCCAATTTGTACCACCAAATTTTCAAATAAACTACTATACGCATTTTACAATTTTACATGATGGAATTGAAATAATTGGTTTATTACTGTAATCGAGATTGAGGATTTACCTAAATCTTATTACCAAGTACTTAAGTATTTATTTTACTTTTATATTCTACTCTTAAGTTTATATATATATAAAGAACAACGCACAAATATATTCTATATCATCTATGACAATATACCGATATTAGACTGTAAAATTAGATAGGATCAAATCTAGGTTTATAATTAAAATATCGAATAAAGTTGTGGAAAATTAAGGCTTTTATGGCATATTGGGAAGTATAATTCTCAATATAAGGACTAGAACTTTAGATATAAAAGGAAATAGTTTATTTGGATAGCTAGAATATCGATAAACTAGCCTATTAGAGCTAACACAGCAGCTTGGTAAATGTATAATTGCAAAAAAGTTATATAAAGACAAAATAGCCAATATTTTATACAAAACATGCGTTTATTTATGTTAATGTTTTAAACCTTTAAAAACATCATTTCAATTCATTAATTGATCAATTCATATAAAGTGGAAGAAAATTAGGAATATAGAATGGGTTTAACTTTTTAAAATATTTTCTAATAACACGCAGAAATTAATCATTTAGCTCCTACTTTATAAATCTAGTTAAGAAAGCGTTGATTATTGTTTAAAGGAATACCAATATAGTGAACAACCCACCAGTAAAATATTAATCGTAGTAAGTTAATCGAAAATGAAGGGTGAGGATCGAAGCGAAAATACAAGCCTAAGTTACAACACTAGTGAAGATGAACGAGATTCGAATTTAAATTCATACCTTCACTCAAAAGAAAACAACCAAGGTAAGCAATACAAATTGAAGGAATACTTTAAGAGTGAAAAGGAAGCACCACCGGTTAATTCACCGGAACGAAGTGCAGGCCTATTGACTTTAAGCTCCCGGGTCAACCAAGCACCTAAAGTTAGAGAAAGAGCTGATGAAAAGCAGACACAACTGTTGGAGGATATATTTTCTAAAAACCAGAAGATGACTAAGAAGGTTGCACTTGCTCTTAAGGATCAGATTGGGCTTTCGGAAAAGTTTATTTCGGTCTGGTTTCAGAATAGACGGGTCAAAGAGCGTAATAAAATAAAATCCCACCAGCCGAACGACCACAATAAGGCTAGAAAAATCCAGCAGACCGACGATTTAGTAGTTCCTAAAGATACTAAGGGTATGGAAGTGAGCTGTAACTCAAGAAAACCATTCATCGTTGAAAGCAGTGTGCTAAGTGAGTTACCTCCAAAACCGCATTTTAGAAGCGATTTCTATAACTTTATCGAAGCCGACTCCAAACCAGATAGCTCCACCTTCAACAAAAAGTCTCCAACCATCACTGAACCACTTGAATCTTTGAACCATCCCAAAATTTTCACCTACACCAACCCTCACTTTAGACCTTGTCCAATGTATCCAGATAAATCTCAATCTGAACTTAACTTGTCAGCCGACAACCTAAATAAAACTTCTCCCAGTTACCATCTCCACAACCGTCTGTTATGCGAGACTTCCAAGTCACAGCAAAACGATTCGGCAATTTTAGTTCAACCTTCTGCTGTAGAGATACCAAAAAAAGGCAAACGTACTTTAACCGATTTTAAATTGGAGGACAACTCTTTCGCAAATCAACTTAATTCCCAATTTACCGATTCATTGAAGGTTATTGGCCAAAGTAATTTAGATAGGGAGAAAGTTAAACCTATAGTTTATAACTTTAAATTTAAATTCGATTATAATAAGTGTTAACCACTCCCTACCATATAACCTTTTTTGAACATACTTATGCCTTTCGGGTTCTTTAACACATCATCTTTATATTAGCATACTCCATAATTCAAACTCGGGCTTTAAAAGTTTATCGAACCGAATTTTAAATTAGAGATGCCTTCAAACATTGGTTCCATAAAGCTATTTTGCTAAGCTAATAGTAATTATCTTAGATAATAAACCAAGTCATTTTTTAAAGCTTTATATTTATATCTATTATAATATATTTTAGTAATATGAAAACTATTTAATCGATTTTAAATAGTATTATTCATAAATACTCAATTAATATTATTTAGTCATATTTTTTTCTTTAATAAAAGTTGGTTAATTATATTCTAAGCAAAATTGGATTATACATTTAGATATAGAAATATTTTTCACTTTAGAAGAGAGAAATATTAGTGTTAATCTTTTTAAGTTGCTATATATATAATAAAAATGAAATTATTTAGTTATTTATTACTAATATTTAAATTTTAAAATATAAATAAAATGCTATATAGCAGATAAAAAAGATTTAAAAAGTTACAAAATAGTGTGCAATATGCTTACCCTTTTCTGAAAAACACATAACTTTTAGTAGATTACAGCTTAGCTATATTTCATTAAAAGGCATTCACATTTTTTACAAAATTAAGGAATAATTTTATCTTTAAAAGTAATTTCATTTTTTTTTAAATAATATATATATATCTAAATATTAAAATTTAAAAATATTTACTATATTATTAATAGTATTATTTTTTAAATGTAAAGAGTAGCTTATTAAAATAAAAAATATAATTATAAATAAATAAATTTTTATATACTAATTTAATATTATAGTAGCAATTTTATATTTGCATAAATGAAAATATGCCTTTAATTTATAATTTATAAGTTAAAAGTAATTAAATTTAGATCAATTTTACAAAAAATATTTTTTTTATAACTGGTAATTAAATATATTTTAACAATTTAATATAATATACTTTATTTAAAAATAAATAAAATTTAGTAACAAACTTTATATTTTTTTAGCTTTATTTACTTATATAAAATTTTATTTATAATTGATTATATATTTTTTAATTTTTTTAATAAGTTTATTTAAAGTATATTATAAGTTTTAACTAGTTTAATATTTAAATATAGATATAATTTTAAAGTAGTTTAGATATTTTTAATAAAATTAAAATCTAGAAAGTATATTGGCTAATATAAAGTTATAATATTATTAGCTAAAATATAATTAATTATTATTTTAAAAGTATAAATACTTATATTATTATATTTATAATTAATAATTTTTTTTAATAAAACTAGTATAATTATTTTTAAAAAATATTTTTTAATATTTATTAATTTATAAATTGTAATTAACTTTAAGCTATTTAAAATAGCTATTTAAATTTAAACTTTTACTTAAAATTTATTAAAATTAATAGTGATATTATAGTTATACTTTTAAATTTTTAAAAAATTCTATATTATACTTTAATTAATAATATAGTATATATTAAAAATATACTCATTTACTTAAATAATTATCTTTAAATTATTATTTATTTAGTTTATTAATTTATTAATATATATTTAATATTATTTTTTAATTTTTTTTTAAAAATAGATAAAGCTAACTATATATATATTATACTACTAAATATAACTTTTTATTTTTAAAGAATATTTATTTTTGCCTTTTTAAAATTTTTTAATATTAATTTATATTAATATATATATATTTAAAAATTACTTATAAATAAAAAAAGCTAATTTTTATTTAAAAAAATTAATTTAAAATTAAAAACTAAATAAAGTTAGATTTTAACTAAAAAATAAATACTAAAATAATAAATATTACTTATTTTAATAAGATAAAAAATATATTAAAATTTAAAATATTAGTAAAAATATAGCTTTATTTAGTTTTTAAAGTTAACTTTAAAGTTATTAAATTAGTATAAGTTAAAAATTATTATATAGTTAATATTTTTAGCTTATAATTAACTATATTTGTAAATTTAATTAAATTAATATATTTTATTCTTATTTTTATAGCAAATTTATAAAAATTATATTTTTATTAAGCTTATTTTTATTTATATAATAAAGCTATAAAATTTTAAATACTATTATTTAGGTAAATAATATTAAATATATTATCTTAAAGTTTAAATATAATAAAGTTTTTATACTTATATTTATTTAATTTTTTTTAACTTTTATATTTTATTATATACTACTTTTAAATAAAAAAATATATAAAAATAGTTAATTATATATTTTAAAATCTTTTAAACTTTTTAATAAATTTTTAATTAAAGTTAGTAAGCTGCTATTATTTTTAAAATAATATTATCTTTAATAACTAATATATATATATTTAAAATTATTACTTTTTTAATTTCTAATTAAATTAATAAAATTAAAAAATACTATTATTTAGTATTATATTTATATCTATTTTATTTTAATATTTATTAATTTATATTTATAAAAATTTATTTAAATAAAAATATATATATATATAATTTTATTATAATAATTATAAAAAAAATTGAAAATAGAAAATAAATAAATATTTTTAAAGTAGTAAAAATATATTTAAAATGCTTTATAAATTGTTTATTAAAATTATTAATACCTTAAAGCATTTTATTCTATTTAAATTACTTATTTAAATTAAAACTAGCAAATTATAAAATAATATAAATATAGAAGTCTAATATCTAGCAATAATAAATTAAGTTTTAGGTACTAACTAAAAAATATAAAATAAAACTGATAAAGTTGCAAAGGATAAGCAAGCTTATAGTATAGGATCCATTTAATAAACCTATATAGAATTAACTAGTAATTACAATAATTATAAGTTAATTTTTATTTAATACAGAAACTTTAGATATGAAATTATTAAACTTAGTTTTTTTTTTATAATTGCTCTACTTAACGTTATTTTTATTATTAAATAAATTCTTGAAATTAAAATTTTATTTTTTATTAAACACTATACTATCTAATTAAATTTTATTGTATACTTAAAAATCTACTTATAAGTAGATTGTTTTTAAATATATTTTAAACCTGGAAGTCCTTTAAAGCAGAGCTTAATTTTAGCTAAGCTACAAGCTGAATGCCTTAGGTTGTTCTATAATTTGTTTAGCATTATGATCAAAACATTAGTAATTATTAAAGTATATTTATACATCAATACTTTATAAAATTTATCTATATCTAATAAAATGTTCAGTTTATTCCCTTCTATAATCAAAACACCAACCATCATCTCGTAAACCTTTTAAATATTTTCCTTTTATAGTAATTTTATACCTATTATTTAAAAAATAATTCAAATAAGTAATTTCCAATTTAATTTGGTATCCTAGATGGGCCAAGCCATCTTGGTATGCAAGTTTAGTAATAAAGCGAATAGGACCTGGGCACTAGATTAATGGATTTAAAAAATGTTTCGGCCCGATGTGATGATACAAGCCTTACTAAAATCATATAGGTACCGAGAGAAAACAATTAAACTACTCACTTTCTTTAAAACAATCAAAAAGGTTCATAAAACAATTTAAATTAAAAATAAGTCGATAATTTATAATCAATTGATTTCAATTTAGTGTTAATTATTAATTCTGAACCTCAATTTAGTACAAAAATATTTTTAGCCATGAGTTAAGTATTTGGAAAGCTTTAATTTTTTAACTTAGAAAGTTAAATTGAGATAAATTAGGCTAAAATAGCTAAAATTAAAATATTGAAACTCCAAAATCTTACAAAATCGGAGTCGCTTAAAAGATTAAAGTTCAATCGCTTCTTTCCTTATTTTTGATTTACAACTACGCATAGGGTAAAAGGTTTACAAGAATGAAATCTTTTTTAAAAGTATTAAAATAGTTGTAAAGATATAAGCATACTTAAAAATTTAACAACTAAATTTGAATAAAAATCAATAAATATACTTTTAATAATATAACATAGCATAGGATAACATACAGGCAAATTATTTACAATGAGGAGTTTAGCTTATAGTATTAAATTTTCGTTCATCAAATTTTGATTCGCTCCTCAGGTTTAAAATACAAGTTTTCAGACAGTTTAACCATACCGACATGTTGGGAGCGGAGTTAAATTTGAAGAAATAAATTTGGGTGTTTGAACAAGTTAATTGTAGTACAAAGTTATCGTTGAAGCTGTTCGTGACAAAAACTTTACAGTTGGAAGTGAGTGGAATAATTTGACATAATTCGGATTCAGCATCGTTACTGTCGAATATTAAAAGCTTGTTATTATCAGTGAGTACACAACATTTAGACTTCCAACTCCTTTTCTTTAATGAAAATTTGTTGGTACTAAGCTTATGAAGGGTAGCAAACCTCTTTATAGAGTTTGGGTTGATCTCTTTCAACTTTAAGTTGAGACTCGAGTCGTCTTTAAGCTCCTGTTTGAAATGGAAGAGGTTGTTTAAAGAAGTTAGTAAAGAGCCTGAAGCGGTGGATACTGAATTTATACTTGATTCACTGGTTATCGAGTTTAACGAGTTCTTACGGGATCCATTGATCGGTGTTACGAAACTAGTCCTACGTACATCGAACTTATCTTTAAAGCTGGAGTTCGACCCACGCCTACCTTCGTAGTTGTAAGTTTGACTTTTCAATTCTAAGTTAAAACTGTTCTGTTGGTTTTCTTTTAAAGTCTCGTTACACCGGTCCAATTTTTCGATTAAACTTTGGTATATCAACGGTACCGTGATTACTAAGTTGTTGTACTCGGTTGATAAGTCCGATTCACTTATTAAAGTGTCTTTGATGTAGTTTAGTTGATTGTTTATTATATTAACGTGCGGTATCGACATGTTGTAAATTTGGAATAAAAGTTTGTATTAGTTAAAATTTCGTCGCAGCTCTTATTTAAATAGTAAAATTTTACTAGTGTATAAATTAGGGGGTAAAACCAAGTGATAACATTTACTTGTCTTACATATAAAGGTTTAATTTTAGGTTAATTGTGAAACTGGAACCTAAAAAAAAGTAGTGCAAAAGCAATCAATGAATGCGAAAAATACTTTTTTACAAAAATCTTACTGGTTTTGGTTTAAGATAGAGCGAAAAGGTGTAAAATCGGGGTGGTGGCTTTATAGGTTTTAAACTTTTTGTATATGCGAAAACTAACTTTAGGTGGGAAGATGGTGCTATTCGGTTTAAAAGTTTAAACATTTCTAATTTTACCCAGCAATTTTAAATGGTAATTAATTGTAATTGGTGGTTTCTAAGGTTAAACTTTGTGAGCCAAACGAATAGCTTATTTTATAGCTTAAAACTGAGATGCTGCTCAAACTTTTTTAATGTTGCTGGGTAGTCAGAAACACCTTAAATTCTGTTTGTAAAAAAAGTAATTCCGGTTTTATTTGTTTTTCCGTACCTTTCAGGGTGTAATTCTATAGTTCCGAAGTTATTTATTGCGATGTATTGATTTATAAACCGGTAGAATTAAATGTAGCTACAAATCGATACAGAACAATTGCTAAATATCAGTTAACAGTTTCGAACGAAGCGATCATTTAAGTCGCTTTATTTTTATGGATTTAACGCTGTGAGTTATTAAGCCTTTATTTTAAAAATTATGGGTATTATTTCAGTTCAGTTTTAATACTTGTCGATTTTAAGGCATTAATGAAATTGAAAGTTTACAAAAAAACAGCGATTTTAGCCAATTTCATATACAACACCCTAGTTAACATGATACCAACGAATGGCTTAAAAGAAGGCTAAAGCCAAATCTTAGTTAATTTTTAATTTTTGGAATTTCCAAAAAGCCACAAGATATAAATATGTTACTAATTAAAATAATCTAAAAATATAACTAATATATACTAGGCAAAATAACATATAAAAATGGCTTATATGTGATGATCCTTTATACATAGATTACACGCAAACTATTTTTGAGTATAGTTTAGGATTTTAACTGATTATTTCTTAAATTTTATAAATACTAATTTATTTATGATTAGATTTTTGGAATTGTTTAAAATAATTTCAGGATCGTTGGCTGCTATGAAACTTTTTAAAATGTGTTGATAATCGATGAGAAGATTATGTAATAATTAATGGTATTAAACCTAAAAGAGATAATATTAAAGTTTGGCGAACAATAGTTATATTCTATACGTATAATGTAAGGTGAAGTAATACGTAAAGGAAATATGAAGCGGAACTTAATACTCAATAGGACATTATAATATTAAACTAAACTTAACGAGTTTATTAAAATCTGAAGATTATTATCTTTAAAATGAACCATCATAAGCATTTAATTCTCTTTAGAAAAAGAATTAAATATATCTTCATTATGTTTTAACAATAATAAAGGTATAAAAATAGAACACCTTTGAACTTAACCGTTTGAAGGCGTTTACATGAAGGGTTGAAGACGGTTCAACTTGAATCGTTTTATTGGAAATAAGGATATAGTTTAAAATATTTAATGCTTAAATACGTCATAGCGTTAATTATAATACAGAATATTTACAAAAAGCAGCCAAGAAATTAAAATACTAGCAAGTATCATAATACAACAATAACTTAAAATTTTTATCGTTTTATATATGAAAATTTCAGTAAAAACAAACGTTAAATAAATAAACTTTACAAAAGGATAGCTAAAGCAAAACTATAATCATTTTAAATATGTAGCTTATTTATTATAATAATTCACTACATTGGAATCAAATCTAAATAGATTCTAAAAATATTTACTATAATTTTTTTTTAAATTTTAAAATTTATTAAGAAATAAATTATAAACTTGTATTCTAAAAGCTTAATAAAATTATTTATGCTAGTTTAACCTTAGGTTATTAAATTTCTACATAGCTTGTATTTTATTATAAACTTAAAATTTATATTATTAAAGGTTAATATTTTTTTAATAACTTAATGAAATTATAATATATAAATCTTACTATTAAAATTTGTTATTGTTATAAAGTTTTAATTTTATAATAACCTAATTTTACATTTTAAAAAGCTACAAAAAACTAATTTTAACTATCTTTTAATTAATTTAAAAAGTAAAAATTTTAACTATATATAAATTTAGCTCTAACTACTAAAATCTAAATATATATATATTTTTTAATTTTATGACCAAACTAAAGATAAAATTAAAAAGGTTGATAAAAGAAGCTAAAATAAAATAAAGTAATATTTTTATATAATTAGAAGCTAAAATTAAATTTATAGCTATATAATATTAAAGTTTTTTAAAAAAGTAAAAAGTTATATAAGCTAAATATTTAAAAAAATAATATATTAATTAAAGAGCTTAATTAAAGTAAAATAAATAAAAAGGTTAAAGAAAAAAAATTAAGTAAATCAGATTTAGTATTTTAGCTATATTTATTGCTTTTTACTAATACAAAAAACCTTTTTTAAAAATTTAGTCAAAAATATTAGAATTTTAAGTAAATTTAATAATTAAATTTTTATTATAATAGTAATAATTATAAGTATTTAAGCTTTTTTTTAATAATATTAGATTATTGCTTTTTAATAATGTTACTAATTATAAAAATATTAAAAAAGCTATTAAAAAGAGTAAAAATATAAATAGTTAAAATATTTTTATTAATTTTACTTAATTTTTTATATTTTTAACTTTTTGTTATATTAATGATATTATAAATTTTAGAATATAGTTAGAAAATAATTAATAAATGATAAAAACTAAAAATAATAAAATAAAAAATTAAAATAAATAATATAGTATTCTATAATTATTTTAAAGTGCTTTAAAACTAGCTAAAGTTTATAAAATTAAATAAAATTTATTTTTCTTTTTTCTTTTTTTCTTGGCTGCTTTAGATAGTGGATATTTTATTAAAAGAATAAAAACCTTAAAAAAAGACTGATGTCTTTATATTATTTTATAAAAAATAACCTAATTAAGACAAGTATAATTTAGTTTAAAAAAAGTGTAGCTTATTAAAGTATAAAAATATATATTTAGTAATTATTACTGATTTTGAAAAAGGAGATATATTATTTATTGAACATTTAATATACATTTTCTGAATTACCCAAATAGCTAAAAAAATAGAAAAATGAAATAGATATTAGTCAGTCTAAGTATTAGGAAGAGATAGCTAGTTAAAAGTATATTTTTAATTATTAATATAATTTTTTTAATAAATTTATATATTAATATATTAGTACTTTAGTTAATACTATTAGTTATATAAAATAATATTAAAATTTTACTTTTAATTAACTTTAAAATACTTTAATAAAATAAAATATTCAAGAATTTTAAATATATATTATAAATTTTATTTAATAATTATTACTTTTATTTTATTTACTATTAATTTAAAGATTTAGCAGCTTATTTTATAAATTTTATTATTTTACTTTAAATAAAAATAAAATATTAAATATCAATTTTTATTAAATTAAATATTATATATAAAAATATAATAAATCAAATATTTATATAAACTATAATATTAATAATTTAAGTTAATATATATTAAAAAAATGATATAAAATAAAATAGTTAAAAATTACTTATTAAAAAATAAAATATTATTATTATTAATATTATAATATAAACTTAAATATTTTATACTTTAAGCTAAAACTATACTATTATAGCTAGTATATTAAGCTTATATACTTAGTACTTTAATTTTATATTAATTTTAATTTTTTAATAATATAAAATTTTAAGCTAAATTAATATTCTTTTATAATAAAAGTTATTTTATTAAAAATTAGTTAAAATAGCTTTATTATTGAGGTAAGCCTTTATTTAAAATACTTTAATATAATTGCCTTATTATTAATATAAGCTTAATTTTGAAATATTCTATTAATATAATAATAATATTATTAGTATTATAGTATATTTTTAAAATTTTAAAGTATAATTAAGCTAAAATGCTTAATTTTAACTTAACTATATTCTAAAACCTATATAATTAACTTTAAATTAAGTTTATAAATAATTAAAATACTTATTTTTTACTTAAATATTATAAAAAACTAATATGCTTACCTTTTTTTAATTTTTAATTAATTAAATTATATATATATAAATTATCTATTTAATAAAAATATATTTAAATATTTATAAAAAAGTTTTAAAAAAAAGCTTTATTAAAAAAAATATTATACTTAAATTTAATATATATAAATATAATTAAAATTTATATATTTTTTAGCTATTGTCTAAAATTTTTCAAAGTATATTACTTTAATAAAATTATAAATATATATTAAAATTTTAATAAATATTAATATAAAATTTATATATTTATAGCTATTGATATAAATATTAAATATATATTAAAAAATAATTATATAATTAATATATAGCTAAAACTACTTAAAGTATAACTTTAAATAAATATTTAAAATTTATTATTTTAAAAATGTAAAAAGTATATATTATATATATATAATTTTAACTTGTATACTTTTTATATAAGCTTGTAATTAATTTAAATAAACTTTAAATTTATAATTTACTAAAATAAAGTTTTAATATACTATTTTAAATTTTAAAATAGCTAAAATATTAGCTTAATTTACTTAGCTTTATTAAGTAAGTTTTTTAAAAAATACTTTTAAATATTTTAAATTAATTTTTTTATAAAGCTATATACTATAAAAAATATATAATTTATAAAGCTATACTTTTATTTTTTTATAGCAAAGCTAATTTTTTTCTAAAATTAATAAAATTAAGTAGGTTTTAAATTTTATAAAAACTAAAATATAATTTTAATATTATAATAAATTACTAAAATAATTAAAAAAATAGTTAATATAATTTAAAGATAAAGCTTTTAAGCTAAAAGTATTTTAATATTAAAACTGTTAAAATAAGAATTATATATATTAATTTAGTTAAAATTATAAACATTTTTTATTATAAGCTAAAAATATTAATTAAATAGTATATTTAACTTATATTAATTTAAAAGCTTTAAATTTAAGTATTAAACTATACTTTAATAATATAAAAAATATTTAATATATTAAAAATTTTATTTAAATATATAAAAAATAATTTAAATACTAAAATTTTATAACTTTTAGCTATAAAAATATAGCTTTACTTAAAAAAATTGTTAAAAAACCATAAAGCTATTTTAATATTTAATTTTTTTATAAATTATATTACTATAATAACTAAAAATTATATTACTAATATATATACAAATATATATTTATAGCTATTATTTTTACTTTATAAATAAAATAATTAAAAATAAAAATATAACTATAATATAAATATATTAAATATTTAAAATAAATATGATTTTATAAATAGGTGATCAGCTACTTTCAAAAGTAGCTGATTTCAATTTTAAAAATTAAATAAAAATAAATTAAGCTAATAAAATTAGCT
>JAWQFY010000380.1:0-33943 GCA_037055185.1 Capillidium rhysosporum | reverse complement strand
TTAATTAAAAAATTAAAAAAATAACTACATATTTTTATAATAAATAAATATTATAAAACTATATTAAATTTTTAAATTTTTAATACTAATAATAAAATTAATTAAAAAAATAATATATATATTAATTTAATATTAAAAAATCTAAATATGTATAAATTTATTATTAAAAAATCTAAATATGTATAATTTTATTATATATTTAAAATAATATTTATTAATAATATATAATAATATTTTTTAAAAGTTTTATAAATATTTTAGCTTTTTATTTTTTAATAAATTACTTTATATTTAAAGTATTAACTATTAAATAAATAATTATCTACTTTTAAAAGTAATAATTTTAATTTTAAAATATAAATAAAAAAAATAAACTAAAAAAAATTAGCTAAAATAAATAAGCAAATATTTATTTAATTAGTTTTTATATACTAAAATACTGATAATATTTAGTATATTTTATAAAAAGTTATTTAAAACTAAAGTTATTATTATATAATTAAAATATAATTTTAAATATTATAAATTTAAGCAAATATATATAAAAAATATAAAAAATATATAAATAAATAAAATATATATAAAATAAATAGCTAATAATAATATATTTTTAATAATTTATAAAACTTTTAATTAATATAAAAATATAGCTTTTAATTTTTAGATTGTAGAAAGCTACTTTTAATTTAATTAAAAATATTTAAGCTTTTATAAATAAAGCTTAAATATATATATAAAGTATATAGTAATACTAAATAAAATAATATATAAAAATAATACTTTTTTTATTATATAAATAAAAAACTAAATATTTTTAAAATTATATTAAGTATATTAAGCTTTATAAAATTTAAACTTTATAAAAAATACTAATAAAGCTATTTTAAAAAAAATTATAAATAGCTACAAAGATTTATAACTTATATTTATTAATATTTTAACTTTTTTAATATAAAAATACTAAAAAATTTTAATTTAAAATTAAAAAAAAACTAAATTTTTATTAGTATTTTAAAATTTAATATATTATTTATCTTATTAAAATAAAATATTTTTATTAGTAAAGTTTTTAAATTTTCTCATATATAAAACTAAATATATATTATTTATTTATTTATATAATTTTAATAAGCTTTATTTAAATTACTTAATAATAATAAAATTTAATTTAATTTTTTAATTACTATAATTATAATATATATATTTAGTTTTTATAAATATTATTTTAGCTTATATTTTATATATTATATTTATTATAAATATACTTTTTATTAAATCTATTAAAATTATTATATTAAAAAGTAGACTAAGTTAATTTTAAGTAAAAATATGCAGTATTTTAGTTAGTACTAATATATATACTTTAAATATATATATAAAACAAATTATTTAATAACTTAATCTATATTATATTGCTAAAATATAAAGCTTTGTTACTAAAAACTTAATTCTTAATATATATATATAATAATATAAGCTATGATTAGTTTTAACTTTGTAAGTATTAAGTATAATTTTTAAAGTGTTATTTTTAATATTAAATTTGAAGTTAAAGTTGGAGAAGTCTAAGTTAATTTATTGGTTTACTAGATTTAAAGTTGCTAAAAATTTAAAAATTTTCAAAAGTAAGATGGAAATTCAACTATTTTTTGTCAAATATAATTATTAGTTACTTATTTTCATATTTTAAAGTTTTTATCATAATATTTCTTAACTGTTCATAACTTTAAATTTTTCATCTTTGATATATTTAAGCTTATTATAATGGTTGATAATTAGTTAGTTAATACTCCTATACTATGTAGTAATTACAGCTACCTAGCTCATCTACAAAATGCTACCAATTAAATTATTAACTGAGTTCTGCTACAATATATTATTGGTACTCAATCAGAAAGCTCTAATAGGCTCTATGTCGAGAAAATAGTAAAAGCGAAGAATTTATTCTCCAAATGCAAGTCACAATTGGAACTTAACATTCTCACTAGTAAAAAGCTTTGTGAAAGCATCTTACTCGACACATACTTGGGTAAAAATTGAAAACTAATGATATCACATTTTTACTTTTACAGTTGGTTTGGCAAAGTTACGTCAGTAGCAAACCTGGAGTCTATAAAAGCATCTTGAAATTAAGAAGGTTTACCAAACTAAAATGGCAGGCAAAGAAATAAACATTAATCAAGCAGTCAAAACTTTCTCAGACTTACGTAGTATACCAGGACACTTTGGTGGTGGTGAATCTAATCCCGAAGTAGATAGTTATGGTAAATCAAAACATCTAGCCCTTGATGTAAATACTATTATTTTAATGTAAATTTATTAAATTTGTTTAGGAAATTTTAAAACATTTCGGAAATCCTGGACAGGATGCTAAAGACATCCTTCAAAAAGTCGGTAAACCTGATCGTAAAGAGACACATATTGTAGAAGTAGCTAGGGATGAAGCTATAAAAGATAGTGGAAAGGCCGGCACCAAAATCGGAGGACAAATTCTTCCCATAGCTCCAGGTCCTGTTATCGGCTCAGGAGGAGTCGATACACAGAGTACAGACGCTCCACCTATTTACTTTGTTTACGAATGGAGAGGAAGGCATGATTATATTTACTTTAAAATTAACTCTGTTACTGAAAAAGTTGAGTCCTCCGGTTGGTATAATGCACTTGATTAACTACATTCTGTTACTATCATAATTCCTATTAAAGCTTTAATTTAAATTAACGAGTACTATATTTTAAATCGTCGTTAAATCATGTAATTATAGCTAATCATTTTATCAAATTTACTATAGAATAATTAATAAATTCAAATCGTTTTAACTGCTATGAGATGCATAAATTAAGCAACGAATTTTTCATATTATTTAGCTAAGTAAAATAAATTTATGAAGTGACTAAGTTTATTTATATTTGATTTCGAAAGAATCTCATTGAATAATGCTTTTTCTATTTACTAATTCCTATTAGCACTTAATGCTTAAAAAAGTAGAGAACTATATGATCTTTTCAAAACTTCAGCACTGATCTATACCAAAACTAATAAACCATTATTTCAAAGCCTATTGATTTATCTACTATTTATAAATCCGTTTAAAAGATATATTTTTAATATCTATAAAGCAATCTAGAAGCACTTTATTTTTTATTTGTATCAATCCTTTCTTGGATAGTATTCATCTTACTCTTTAAATTACCTATTCTTTCATTTAAGCTAAGTTTTTCCTGCTCCAATCTAAAAATTAGTAATCGTTAAAACAAATAATTTTACTTGATTTTTAAAAATCTTAGATTAATCTCATCTTCAGTAACCAATATCGTTTGCTAAAAAGATTTAGCAAGTTAAAAAAATATATGTATATATGTACCTTATCATTTAGTCTATATTCTACAATTCCATCTTGAATCTTAACAATCTTATCTTTGCCTATCATTACAGCTTCTTGTTTCTTGACTTTATATTCTCTAAATTTATAGCCTAAATACGAGCCACCAAGCACAATAGGAATAGCTAAAAATATGAACTTGTACCGATTGACATTGTTTGCAAATGATAGATTATTACTCATCTTAAATTAGCTTAATGATAGTGATGCTTTTGGTCGATAAGCAGTGAATAAGAATCTTAAATTGTTTAAAAGTTAAATTTTGTTTTGAGTAAAAATATAATATTTTTAAAAGCAAAATTGTGGTGTAGCCAGTAGATACCAACTAAAGTTTTTGTAAGTTAGGTTTATTGAGAAAAAGGAAATAAATTCTGCAAGCTGTGCCAAAAGAAAATTAAAGAGAAAAGGAGGAGGAAGACAGAGTTAAAAGACTCTTAACAAAGGGAGAATCTAGCTCTCTCAAGAAAGAACAATGTCAATGATTAATTAAGACTAAATAAGATATTATTTTTTTGTTGAGGGAGATATTGGTAACTGTTGTGCAAATAACCTATAGTAGTAAGCAGATTTCAAATTGAAATTCAGGGATTATGAGAGGCTATCTGTAAATTCCACTCTAAAAAAAAAGATATATATTTGAGATAGTAATATATCTAATAGTACTGAAAATTTTTAAAGCACTTATTTTAAAAGATAATTTTAATATATATATATAATTGTAATTAATAGTTTTATAAATCTTGCTATAGAGTAGATTTTTTTTTCATAATTAAGGTAAGAAGGCTAAATTCCAGAGTAAATTACTTTTTTACATATAGCTTTTAAAAAACATTTATTTAATAGTGATTATTTAATTAAATTTTATTTATTTATAAATGAAAATAATTTTTAAAATTAAAGAAAAAATAAATGCTAATTAATTTTATATTTATAGAAATTATTTAAGTTTGATATTTTAGCTATAATATTTAAATTCTATAATAGCATTTATAAGCTATAGTTTGATAGTGCTATAATTATAAATTTTAATTTTACTTTTAAAAAAAATTATTTATAATATTATAATATTTTTTCTATTATACTAATACTATACTAATTATATACTTAAATTAATTAAATAATAAGCTTATATATATATTATTTAAATATTTCAACTATATCTTTATTTTAAATTAAATTTTAAAAAAAAACTAAACTTAAATAGCTAAAATATATTATAGTTATATATAATTAATTAATTAAAATTTTATTATATAATTACACTAAAAAATAAGTTAGTTATTAAATAGTAATATAAACAAAATATAAATTTTATTTAAGACTATTATTATTATTATTTTATATAATTATATATTATTTATAACAAACTTATTAAAATTAAAATATTTAACTATATATTATATATATATATATTTATTACCTTTATTATAATGCTTTTTAAAAATTTTAAACTTTAAATTTTAATTTTTTATTGATTTTCTATTTTAAATAATTTAATTTAAATATAAATTTAGTATATTTTTTAGTATATTTGTAATTTTAGTTGTTTTATATTTTTATTAAAAAAATTAATTACTTAAAATAGTATTTTACTATATTTTAATTTTATTTTACATTAAGCTTAACTAAAACTTTATAACAAATTTAATAACACTTAAATTATAAGTTTTACTATATGAAAATATAGCAATATTTTATATACTATTACTATTATTACTATTAATTATTAAAATAAAGCTATTAATATATTTTATTTAAAAAAAATCTTAAATAATATATTTAATAGTTTTATTATAAATATATTAAATAAATCTTAAATAATAAAATAAGCAGCTTATTATAAAGATTGCTTAGTATATAAATATATAGTAAATATTATTTTAAAATTATATTAAGTTATTAGCAAATTACTTAATAGAAAAATATACTGTTTTAAAAATAACAAGGCAATTATATTATTAAAATGTTTTAAATAAAAGCTTACTTTAATAGTAAAACTATTTTTTAAATTTATTAATTGGTTATAAACTAATATATAAAGCTAGTTATTATAATAAAAGTAATTCTATCTTAATATTTATTAAATTATATTAAAACTTAATTATTTAAATAACAATTAGTAAAAATAAAATTTAATTAATAAGAAAATGCTATTAAATTTAATAGTCTTTTTTTAAGTATTTTACTAATTAGTTTTTAATAAGTTTTATTATAATTTTAGTTATATTTTTAAATTTAAATATTATTTTAAAAAATATACTTTTAAGTTAATATTTAAGTTAATGATTAAGTTAAATACTTAAATATTTACTTTATAGTAATATTACTTTAATAAGCTAACTATATTACTTATATTTACAATATTAAATAAATTAATATCTTTCTTATTTTTATATTTTTATAATTACTATTATATAAGCAAAGTACTTCTATTTATAACTATTTTCAAATATATATATAATCTTAATTATTATATATATAATAGTGTTTTTTATTTATAATTACTTTTTAATCTTTTTTTAATATTTTTATTTTATTTTTTTAATACTAAGATTTTCTAACAAGCTTTTACTTAGTTATTTTACCTTATTTATCAACTTTTTTGTCTAGTTTTTATATTAACTTATTTATATTTTTATTACTATTTAGTTATAATACTATATAATTCTATTATTTTATTTACTATATATTTTTTAATATATATCATTTAATTATTTTTACTAGCTTGATTAATATTTATTTTACTTTAGCTATAACTATTAAAAAAATAAAGCTGAATTAGTTAAATATTATTTTTATAATAAATTTAAATATTTAATAATTATTTTTACTTTATTATTTAATTATATTCTATTTATTAATTATAATTATTTTTTAATATTTTTTTTATTTTATTAAAAATAATTTTTATAGCAAATTAATATATATTTTTAATATTTTATTAAAAATTAAGAAAAAAAATCAAAAAATACTTTTTATTTAAAAAAATTAATTTTTTATATAAAAGCATTTTTTAAAGCTAAAAAATAAATTTATAAAGTGTAATATTTTATTACTTAGAAAAATAGTAAAAAATAATAAAAATAAGTATAAAGTTATTAAGTTTATTTAATTTTTATTATTTTTTCTTTTTTAATTTTAGATAATAAAATTATACAAATTTATTTTAATGACTTTATATAATAAAATTTGATAATTTAATCAAAAATTAAAATAAAAAAATATTTTTTTATTTTAAAATTCTTAAAAATTTTATAAATTCAATATTTTAAAATAAGCCTAGTATAATTACTAGTACTAATAATAAAATATTTTATAATACTAATATATAATAAATAATAATAGCTAATAATTTAACTTTTTATAAAATTATTTTAAATTATATAAAGTTACTTATAAAGCTATTTTTACTATTTAATAGTAAAACATTTAGATTTATTTTTTATTTTTATTCTTTTTTTATTTTATTATTTTGTTGAAGATATAAAGGCTATTTAAAATTTTAAATGCTTTTATCTTCTCTTACAAACTCTATATATTAGATTTAGTTATTTTTTTACTACTAAATAGTTTGCAGTTTTTGCAATTATTATTACTTATAATATAAACTATATATATTTATTTTATAGCTAAATTATTGCTAATCTTATTTGCCTATATTTCTTATTAGACTTTTATATTTAGTGCTACTATAATTAATAATAAAGCTAATTTTACTCTACTATTATCTATTAACTTTATTATACAAATGCTTATATTTACTACTAGCTTTACATTATAGTATTTTATACTATATAATATAAAAAATTTTACTAGTATTGTACCAAAAACCAAATATTACATAAAGTAGTTTAAAATATTTTTTTAATTAAAAGCAGCTATTTATTAAAACTTTTTAATTAAATATGCTATATTTTTTAATTTTAATAAGATAAATAATTATTTTATAAGCTGTAGTTAAATTTAATTTTCAAGTTTATAAAAGCTTTTAAAAATTTAATATAAAGTTGAGCTATATAAATAATATATAAACCTTATTTTATTAAAGTATTACAAAAATTAAAAAAATATTATAATAAATTTAAAAAAGTATATAAATCTCAAATCTAAAAACTAAAAAACAAATGTTAGAAATAAGCTATATAAAATTGATTTTTTTCTAATTATGTTTTTAAATCCAATAAATTCTGTAAATTTTAATAATTTTATACAATATATTTTATAAAATTAAGTAAAGGTTATATTAAAGTTCGAAAACTAGCCTATTTTAAAAATAATCTAATTATTTGATATCTATACTAAATTTTTAATTGTTATAATTAGAAAAATCAAAAATATTAAAAAACCTACAAATTTTAAAATTTAAGAATTAATGTATAGAAATCTTTTACTAGTTTTTTTTAAACCTTAAAAGCCAATGACATGCCTAAGTATTGAATTTGTGAAAATTTTAATAAACCTTAGAGGGAGAGACGAATGGAATGGGTGCTGCGGATTAATTGGTATTAAATTGAATCAAGATGAAACAAATAAAAGAAAAGAAACTTATGAAGTTAAGCTTTGGAAGTGAGGAAAAGAAAAAAATAGCAATAAGATAACCATACAATGGCTCAAATCTGCATCCCCTGACTAAATGGTTACGGGATTACTCATAAAGTCACCCCACTCAACCAGGTCGTCAGTTCATAAGTTAAAATAAATGTATTTGAATCATTTTGTAAAGTAAACCTTTTTTAAGAGTTAAATTGAAGGTCAGTATTAACTGAGTTATCCTTACGTTCGTCATTAGCAGCTGTTAAAATATCACAGCCATCTTTGGTAATGAGTAGAGTATGTTCGAATTGAGCTGATCTTTTACCGTCTTTAGTAACAGATGTCCAATTATCAGGCCAGTGAATATCGTGGTAACTGCCTTCATTGATCATAGGTTCAATAGTAAAGCAATGCCCTTCACGCATGACACCGAAAGCCTTATTTTTGGTGTAATGGGGGACGTTGGGAGTAGCGTGAAGCATTTTGTTAATACCATGGCCACAGTAGCTTCTTGCAACTGAAAATCCGTTATTCTTAGCATGTGATTCGATAATAGCTCCTAAATCTCTATATAAGAAACCAGGCTTGCAGGCATCTATGGCAAGGTCCAAACATTGCTTGGTGACATTAATTAGCTTCTTACCGGCTGGATCTACATTTCCGACTAGATAAGTTTGATTAAGATCGCCGTGATGTTTGTTGAAATATAAAGACACATCGATATTGATGATGTCGCCATCTGATAATGGCCGTCTATCTGGTATACCATGACAGATAACTTCATTTACTGAAGTGCAGCAGGATTTAGGAAATTTATGGTAATTTAAAGGTGATGGATAGCATTTTCTTTCGATGCAAGCATTATGTATTACTTCATCTATATAATCAGTAGTTACGCCAGCCTTTACTACTGAAGCACCGATATCTAAAATTTCTCTGGATAGCTATTGGGATTTAGTATACCAAAATTATCTAGAATATATTTACCCTACACACTTCCCTCATAGCTAATATTTCTTCCGCTGATAATACATCTATCTTTGTGCTACCTCTATTTTTTAATTCCAACTTGGGTAAACCTATTTTAATATAAATTTACATTTTATAGATAAAAATCTTACCATCTATAGCATGGTCCGGTTTATCGATATATTGAGGAATCAACCTTTTATTTGAAAGTGGATATTGAGCTCTGATTTTTCCACTATAAACCATGCTCGGGAATGGGTCATAGCTACCATCTTTTTATAAAATTTAAGTAATTTTTTTAGAAATCATATTTACCTGCATTCTTAGTGTGTAAAATTTTATGGGTAGTCCAATTTAACTTGAAGCAATCTTGTGAACAAAAATGAGATCCTTCTATCTTTAACTTTGCACAAGTCGGACATTGTAATTTTGCTGGCTTTGTACAGTTAAGTCCAGAGCATAACTTTTCGGTTTGTCTTGTTTCTGCAGGCATTATTAATTTCGAAACTTAGAAAATAATAAATTGTAGTTTTTATTTTTTTAAGTGCTGACGTTATATGATATCATTTCAGCAAATAATAAATTATTATTTATTATAAGTCACTGTAACTTATATCACTAGGGAAGATGGACAGATGTCGATACTATTTAAAAATTTATAATCAACCAAGCTAGTAACTTAAACGGTAATAGTAGTTTATTTCACGAAAAATCATTAAGAAAAGTTTTCAAGCTTATTTATATAAAGAAAAGTAAAGTATATGGAAATTAAATCAATGAATTTTATAGCCAAAAGAAAAGTAAAAGGTAATTGGTTAAAAACTTAATTTGTATATAAATTAAGCTTCGATATAAACGAAAGTATACGTAATGTATTTTTACATTTATACTTCCATTTTATAAGGACATTAATAAAGGAATTCAGAAGATTTTGTAAAATAATGAAAGTCAAGGTAACAAGTTTTTGATTAGTTACTTTTCAAAAATTATAACATATATATTTTGTAATAACTGGTGGAAGTAAAAAATACGGGTTTATAACATACAATCATTTTAAAGAATGATAGTTCAATTATAAAGTACCTTTATTTTAAATTAGATATATTTTAATCATATTAGATAATGGAGAAATATTTGTAGATTAGATCCAACTATTAGTAGGTTATAAGCGTAGCTACGTCATGAAATTTTTTGTTCCTAGACGTAAAGTTAAAAATATATTTATGTAATAAAGTTGATAAAATTTATAATGTGATGGTTTAGGTAGAAATAACATTTCTGAACAAATAAGGTTGGTACTAAATTAAATCAAAAAGCGAGCCTCAAATACTAAGTAATGTAATATAAAATAAGTATTTTCTAGTTTTACTACATAAAAAAAGATATTTATCTTCAGAATTAAGTTAATCGAAAAAAGTTGATATAAAGAAAGTATTGCTAAAATAAGCTATTCAAAGTACCTAATGTAATTTACCAACAATTATGAGTAAGCTAGAGCGCTTGTAAAATATGAATTAATGATAACTTTTAAATAAAGATTTAATTTTTAAAATATGATATCTTCAACATCGTACTTATCTATAGTAGGTAACGGGGGTTTACTAGCCCAGCTACTTAAGCTAACTTTACTAAACTTATCGGAATCACCAGTTATTTGCTTATTTATCTTAGTGAATATAGGTATATCTATTAATAAAGAACAGTAACACCTACTTAACATTCTAAGTCTGGAAGTTGAAATTCTATTGTCGATTATATTCCCTATTTTTGGTACATTTGGATCCTTTGGTAGCATTTTAAAGATTGAATTATTAAAGTAAAAATCGATGTTGCTTCTTAATTCTAATTCTTTTATTAGATACTCCGGTAAAGTTGGAAAAATTTTATTAAATGTTGAATTATAGAATCTGGTTAGCAAATTTTTCGTCCTTGTCGAGCTATGTTTGGTACTTTCAATCGCTTTACTATTGGGCTCTAGATTCATTTTATTATATGAAATTAAGCTTTTTAATATATTGTTAAGCTGATCTGCTGAAGTTACGTTGTAATCGTATAATATTTTTTTGTCTGGTGTTACTTTAACCGTACAGGGTAAATCTATTATAGGCTTATAATATGATCACTTAATTTTATTTTTAAATCAAACAACTAACCTGTAATAGCTCCCATTTTATTTTACCCCTGCGACCATAAGTTAATTCTAATACTGATATTATACTTGAACGGTCATATCTATTCGCTTTTGATATTTGTCTACAATACTTTTGAAACAAAATAAATATTAAAACAACTTTATAAATTTACCTTTCTAGATTGAGCTCTTAATCTATTACAATGTTGACTACCAACTTCAATTTTTTTGTTTAAACGAAATTCATATTTTATCCTATTAATTAAATAAAAACTATATGTAAAAGTAAAATTATTTTTGATAGTCGTATAACATTGTTTACCTGACTCTTTTATCGAAAAATTTTAAACTTTCTTTTAATAATTTTCTATACGTTAACAATACTTCTAGATTTTGGTAATTTGAATCTTCGAAAAATTGTGGTAAAGTTAGATTTAAACTTAGCAGCCTACTATCTTCATATTTTGAGTATAGCCAAAGTGAACTTTCAGATTTGTAAAGTTGACTTTTTTCAAACTGTACCTTTAATAAATATGGTTGGTAAATATAAAATTCAGGTATTGGAGATAAGTGTTTTGAGAGAAAAGCTTTTTTAGCTGATATTGGTTGTAATAAAATTTTGTTTGAGATTAGATTCTTTTTCATCAAAATTTAATCTTTTAAACTTTAAAAAGGCTTGTTAATTTATAAACTATTTTGAGTTTTTTATCCAATCCTTGTCTTGGAAAAACAAATTTAAGCTCAGACTAATCAAAATTTGTTGTTCAAATACCCCGATAATGAAAATAAATAAAATATTCGGCGAAATAACTATTTGTCAAAATTTTGTTTTTGATAAAATAATACTGTAATTGTTCAATAGTATCTAAAGTAATGTCAAATCTAAGTTGATATAGTGTCGTAGTTCAAGACAAATAATCAATTTACGACAAGAATCGTTAAGCGTTTTTTTAAGAGAAATTGTATTTCACCTTTGTTAGAAAATTGTAAAGGTTTATAAAATTTAACTCCTAGAAGGCTCAACCCATAGCTTAGTATTTAATTTAGAATATTGAATAAATATAAACAGTACTTGATTATTTACAATTAAAATATAAATTCAAAACATGTCAGCCTTAGAAGAAAATATTGGTGTTGGCTACGAAGCACCTACTCAACAGCTTTCTGGAAGATTAGGTAGCTCTAACGACAATTCAAGTCAAAATAGCCATTTGTTAGATAGCCAAAGTTCAAGATATGACACTTTAGATGAAACCGTGAAAGAAACCTTTGTAAGCATATAGACTTAAATTTTTATTAAAAATTTATACCTTTATTATTATTTAGATGAGGGATTTTAATAATATATCGATAAGGTTAAAACAAGTTTTATTGCCGAGACAGGATAACGATTCTTTGAAAGATTGTAAGCCTATATTTTTTGATAATTTGAATCTGACATTAAACACTATAAAATAGACGATCTTTGGGGACCTTTATTATTATGTTTAGCTTTAGCAATAGTGTTAAGTTTAGGTGCACCTGATACACAATCTGCAAATGTTTTTACTGGAATTTTCGTTATTGTATGGTGTGGAGCTGCTATAGTTACTTTAAACTGTAAGCTTTTAGGAGGATCTGTGTAAGTTATACTTTTTCAATTTATTTTTAATCCATATTTCTACTTTAGCTCGTTCCTTCAAAGTGTGTGTGTTTTAGGATATTGTCTTTTTCCTTTAAATTTGGCTTCTATTATTTCAGCTGTTTTTACAAATCTATGGTTAAGATTAGTTTTCTCCTTAATTGGGTTTGCTTGGGCCACCTACGGTATTTATATTAACTTTGAACAAATATTTATTTATTCATTTATTAGCTTCTATCGGTTTCTTGTCTTCAGTTAATTTACCTAATCGTAGAGCACTGGCTGTGTTCCCAATCTTCTTGTTTTACTTTTTCATCTCTTGGATGATAATAGTACTTTGATTATCTATAAATCTAGAACACAAATAAAAATTTTATCTAGCCATTTTTCAGGTACACACTTTCAAATTGATGAAATATAAATCTAATATAAATTGCATGTTTACTAATTGTTATACTGCTCATTTAGATTTTGTTTACAAAATTGAAATATAAATAAGATTATAAAGTTTTCATTTCTGAAAAATGGAATTTGAAAAAGCTACAAAATCTGGGGACCTTTATTTATTCTTACAAACTAGCTCAATTTTTTTTGATATTTTGGAAGATTGTAATCTATTAGCCTTTTTTTTGAGAATATTAAAATATCTAGCTTAAACTAGTTAAAATATCAATTACTTTATAAAATATGCAAAGATAGAATAAATATTAAAGCCAAAAAATTATTGAAAGCAAAGATTGCCATAATAGTTAATTAACTACTTATTTAGTAAAAAGGAAGAATTCCACTTTTTAATACTGGATTTAAATTTAGAAATTCTTTAGAAAAAGCTTTTAATCTTTTTATTCTAATTGAAAACCCATTTTTTTATTAAGGTAGTTAGAGTAATAACAAACAAGGAATAAAAGAGAAAAAACATAATAAAAATATATTATTTATAAACTTTTATAGAGTATTTTTGATTATAAAAGTAAGTAATAACCTATTAATATTAAAAAAGCTAAAATTATAACTATAAAAATAGTAGTAAGTTGAAAAATAAATTAAAAAATATATTAAGTTTGATAGCTATTTATTTTAAAGGCAAAAAGCTAGAAAATAAAAAAAGTAATACTAAAAAAAATATTTAAAAAAACAATATAAAATTTAAAACTAATATTTAGTTAGGTTTAACTAAATTAAACTTTAACTATTATTATTTTAAAATTTATTAAATATACTAAAAAGCAGAGTTTAAAACTAAATTATTTAAATAGGTAATTAGCTACTTTTAAAAGTAGCTAACTTTAATTTTAAAAATTAAATAATAAAAATTAACTAAAAAGAAATATATAAAAATATTTTTGCTTTTTATAGTAAAAAGTTAATAACATTTAGTGCATTTTATTAAATTTTATTTAGAAATTATAAATTATTATATTTAATATTAATTTTATATAAATATTACTAATTTATGCTAATTTAAAAATAATAAAGTTATCTTTTAAAGCTATATTATAAAAGTATAAAAATATTAATATATTAAAAACTGTTTTTAATATATAAATTTATATATTTAATATATATTAAAAATAACTTTAATATTAATATTTTAGTAGTATTGCTACTAAAATTTAAATTTACTTAATTAGTTTTATTTTAAATTTTTTTATAAATTTTATTTTAATATATAATATATATATTTTACTTTTTATTTTACTATAATAATTAGAAAAAATATTAAGTTTTTTATATTATATATATTAAAAACTAGCATTTAGTTTTATATATTAAAGTTATTTATAACTTAAATTTTAATTTAATTAAAAACATTTGAATATTTTTTAGATAAATAATATATTATTTAAGTACTTTTTAATAAAAAATACATTTTTAAATTAAAGAATTTATTTTTGAACTATTTTTAAACTATTTTAATAATATTTTATAATATTAAGACTTTATCTTAATATTTTATTTAGCTTATATTTTAGTATATTTACTAATTATATAATAATGCTATATAAATATTATTCTTATTTAATATATATTTAACCTAGTAGTTTTTATTATTAGTTTTATTATTTTGATTTTTTATTATATAATTTTTAAATTTTAAATTAGTATTATCTACCTTTTCAAGCTTATATCAATAATATATCATCTTTGTAACTTTTAGCTTATATTTTTATAATTTTAATTAATAGTACATATAGCTATAAGATTATTTTTAAATATAGTTAGAAATTATAATTTTTTATATAAATATAGAAGTTTAAATGCATTTAAGAAAAAATACTACTTCTTTAAACTTTATAGCTATTTTCTCTTAATTTTTATAAATCTATCCCTTAGAAGCTCTTAGTCTCCTAAATATGGTAAGAATAATCTAAGATATCAAAAATAAAGCTACTATGTTGTTATAATTTGTAAATTATAGGTATTTAAAAAGTAATTGCTTACTTTTGATAGTGTAACCATTTATACATGAATTTACATTGTTTATTTGAAATTCACTATTTGAAGATTTATTGTTGAATTAAAAAAATGTGTGTAATCAATAAGTATTTTCATTTAAAACGCTATAATAAAGCAAAAGAATATAAAGCACAAACTTATTCATATTTTGTGCCAACTTATAACTATATAAAGAAACTAAAGTTAAGGCTTGATGAATGAAATAGCGTTCCAACATTTGAACGAGTTATGTTTAGCCAAGTCATTTAAGGAAGCAACCAAAGTCTTTATATACTCCCATTTAGAGATAAGACATCTTAGGTAATCGAATAGAGAGTTGATGAGTTGCGTTACCTGTTTATCATCAGAGAGGTACTTAAAATGATGGAGTAAGAAGGAAGCAGCGAAGGTAGCGTTGACGCAGGCGAGCAGTGATGGGGTTCGATTGTTTATGCAGCAAGTTCTAATGATGTAGGAGGCGGACCCCACAGCCGTTAAAAATAAATCAAACTTGTTAGTAGTGGGGAACTTGGAGAAAACTATGGTGTACGATATAACAATCCAGGAATGGTACCTTAGTAGTATAGAATCGATTCCCTGTTTTATGGCAGGGTACGCGTTCTTAGTCTCTGACGATATTATTTGCAGTTCGTACAGTTCCTTAAGATACTGGTCGGAGCAGCTCTTGAATTCCTTGTTGATCTGGAGTAACTTTGTTCTCCTCTGCTCCGCGCTTTGGTTAAGTAACATTCGCCTATACTTGAGAACTTTGCTGATAATCTTAAGCTCGTGTAGCAGGTGGTCGCTTATGATTAGATTGCATACCTCCGTTATCCCGTAACGCAACCTTAAAAACTTGGTCACTTCGGAAAGTTTGGTAGTCTTCACGTTATCTAAAGTGAAAGGAGTTGGGTGATCTAAGCACATGTTGGAAGTAGCTATTATTTTCAGCACATTACGATAGGCCAGGTATCGCTCGATGACAACCTCCTTAGGAAAGTGACGGGGAGGTGTGAGATGTAGTCCCAATTGAATTGACATGGAGGAAGCGAGTTGGAAGCAAGTACGAACTAGGTGGGAATATGCAGCATACCTTTGAAAAATTCGGTAAAGTAGTATAAGTGTTTGAACCGAGTCCAAATTTACAAGGTTAAACAGCTTTGTGACCGTAGTTGCGGCGAGATTAAGAAGTTGATCCACCAAATTTTGTTGGATGTCCGGTAGATAGGTGGCTCCGGTTATCCAAATAGCTATCTTGAGAAAGTTGGACCTGGGTCTGTATCGAAAAGTGGGCTCTAAAAATAATACTAGCGATGCATTCTCATTTCGGAAATACGCATCTAAAGACTTTTCGTAATAGGCGTAATTCATAGTTACCATATCCATATTTCTTCTTGAAATATTCCTAGTTTGGTTATTTTTTTTTAAATAGTTGGTGAGCGATATACCTAGGAATGCGGCGTTACAGTCGTGCAATATACCGTTGTTGAACCGGTCGGTAAGTTTAATATAGTTACTGTCGAATACGAACTGAGCTGTTTTAATTGGTCTAAATAGGGCCGAAGACACTTTAAGTGTATCACAGCCTTTATGTACCTCATCCCTACCATTCTTCGATCCGCTAGTTGAACCCCTTACCTTGAACGAAAATACACTTTCCATAAACTTACTAGGTACGTACTTACCTGGAGCCACCTGTTTCTGATGGTTATAAGTACATTCTCTTTTAAAGGTGTGGCAGGGAGAACAATGTGGGTATAACTTATCACATTTAACTTTCTTACTACGGCATACATCACAAGAGATAGTACTGAATTTTCGGTTATCGGTTGCTACTGAAGTCGACATAAAGAGCTAAGAAAAATGCATTTACTAACTTCTATCTTTTCCACTGATTTCAAAGATTTTATAAACTTTGGAATTCTTAGTAACTTATCTAAATATGTAAAAAAAGTCTTAAGCTAAGCGAAAAAATTTAAACCCACATTTTTTGTCAATAATATTAGGTTCGCACCCTAAAATTTACCAATAAACTGCCATTTACTGGAAAATTTATCCCTGTTGTATTTAAAATTTGACATTTAACTTGGTGAACAGGTGGACAATTTTAGTTTAACTCGCTCAAATCTGGTATGCCTGAATTTGAATGTGAATTATAGTAGTAGTGGCAGTTGTTTGTTGTTAAAACAAGGCTAAGGTTCTAGACTCATCGCTTAATGCTACTATTGGTCCACATATAGAGGTTTCGAGAATATACAAAGGTATTAAAATGGTATGCGTAATTTATATACTTTTAAGAGTTTAGAAGAACCATGCAATACAAAACATAGATTATACAGCTACAATGTGATTTTATTTCAATTTAAAACTCACTATTACTGCTAAATGATTTGCTTTAAATTACAGTAATAGACCGGCAAATTAGTAAGCATAATGAGGAGAGGAAATTTAACCTTTTGTTATCTGCCTTTAGTGTTAAACATTGCTTGGATCTACTAGTATAAAGCCCTAGTCATAAGGATTCTAGCCTCTAGCAATAATACACTACAGGTGACAAAAGATCTAAGCTATAGTTGCACCTGCCTTATACACCTTTTATTCAATAGATATAAAAGCTATACTATTAAATTTATATAATATAAATATAAAGTTAGATGTAATATGTAATTTTTCATTGCCTTTTTTCAATTTTATTATTTAATAAATAATTTTTAAATTTAAAGGTTATGTAAGTTTTGATATTACTTTACTACTTTAAAGCTTTTTTTATTTATAATTTATTAATTACTTATAAATTAATTTGATTAACTTCAATTAGTATGAACTTTTATATTATTTTTATATTAAAATTTATAAATTAAGTTTTTTATATAATTAGAAAATAAAATATATTATTGTACTTATATAATATAAATAATATATATATGCTATAAAAAAATTTAAATTGAAAATATATAAAAGTAAATTATTATTAAAATTAATTATATTTAATATTGCTATATTTTAAATTTTTTTAAAAATAAATAAGTTTTTTTAATTTTTACTCTTTTTTTAAGTTTAATAGCTAATATATCAATTTAAAACAAAATTTTATAATAAAATTTACTAAATAAAAAAAGTTAAATTTATTATAAGCTTAAAAAAAGTATTAAAATTAATTAACTATAAGCTTAAATTTAAAATATAAATAAAACTACTTTATTTTTATTTATTTTATTAATTTTTATTTTATTGTTTGTATATTTTTTTAGATAAACTTTGATATTAGTTTATATTTTAAAAATATTATAAAATACTATATTTATTATATTTTTAAATATATTATACTTTATTAAAAAGTATATAAAATATTTAGCTTAACTTTACAATTTAAAAATTTATTTATTTATTTATTTAAAAATTAAAAAATAAGTTTAATATTTATTAAAAAACTAATCTAAAAAACTAATAAAATATAAATTTTATAAATAGCTAAAAATATTATAAAAAGTTTAAAAAAACTTTTTTAAACTTTACTAATATTTTTATAGTTTTACTATTAGTTTTTTAAAAATATTTAAAAATATTTTTAAACTTTATAATATAAAAACTTTTTAATTTTAAAATAAAATATAGATAATTATTTTAAAAATAATTTTTTATTTAATTATAAATTTGCTTGCTAAAAAAATTTTTTTTGGCTAATAAATTTTAGCTATACTAAAATAATAAATATAAATTAATATAATTACTTTTATATATATATATATATTATTTTAATTACTTACTTTTATTAAAATAGTAGCTTTTTAGTTATAAAGTTTATATAACTTATAAATTTTATAAAAATTTACTTTATTAAAAAAGCTTAGCTAGAAATTTTAATATTATAATAATATTACTTTTTATTCTTTATGTATTAAAATTAATATACCATTTTTTTAAATAATATTATTAGTATAAGTATATATATATAAAATAAACTAAAAAATATTGAGTATTTTTAAATAAGTAGTAGTTAAAAACTTTTTTAAAAAAGATATATAAAAATCTTAAAAAATTTTAACATTATAAATACTTAAATTAAAATTAGATAAAGATAAATATTATTAGTAAAAAGTATTAAAAACTAAAACTAAAAGTTAAATTAGCTTTTAAAGTAAATGTATAAAATAATTAGCTAAAAATAATAATAATATATAATCAAAAAAATAAATAATAAATAAATAACTTAGTATAAAATTTAGACTAATTAAGTAGTAGCTATATTTAAATATTAAATTAAGAAAAATTAAACTAATAAAATTAGCTATTGAAATATAAAAAAGCTAATAATATTTAGTTTATTTTAATAATTACTATTTAATTTAATTTTTTTTTAAAATAACTAAAATATATAAATAGCTTATATTTTTAAAAGTATACTTATTATTTAATAGTAAATTTATTTTTTTAGAATTTAAATACATTAAAAAATTAGTAATAATTTAAATTATTTATTTTATTAAAATAAATAATATAGTCTAAATTATAAAAAGTAGTAGTTATAAGAACTGCAAAATATCTAGTAGTAATGAGGTAACTAAATTTAATATATAGAATTTATAAGAAAAAATAAAAGTATTTACAATTTTAAATAGCCTTTATATATTTAACAAAATAGAAAAATAAAAATAAAACAAAAATAAAAAATAAAATAAAATATTTTACTATTATATAGTGGAAATGGCTTTGGAAATACTTTTATATAATTTGAAATAATTTTATAAAACATTAAATTATTAGCTATTATAGTTTATTGTATATAAGTATTATAAAGTTTTTTATTAATTGGTGCTAGTAGCTATACTAAAATTTTTTAAAATATTAAACTTATGAAATTTTTAAGTAAAAATAACAAAATAAAAAATATTTTTTTATTTAAAATTTTTTTTAAATACTTAAAATATTTTATATAAAGTTGTTAAAATAAAATTAAAAATAAAAAAAAAGAAAATAACTAATTAATTAAGTTTAGATAAAATTAATTAAAACAATTATAAAGTTATTAAGTAATAAAATATTATATTTATAATATATTTATATTATTTAAATAAAAAAATTAATAAATATTTATTTATTATAATTAGAATTAAAAAATATATTATTATAAAAATTTAAAAATAAAAAACTTAATATAAGTTAAATAGCTATATTATAAAATATTAATATTAATATTTTTATATATATTTTTTATATTTATTTATATAACTTTTTTAATTAAGTATTTATATACTTTTTAAATATTTTTTTATAAAAAATTACTTTTAGTTTTAAAATAAAGTATTAAAACTAATTATTTTTTAAAGTATTTAATAATATTTTATAATATTAAAGTAAAGCTTTAATATTTTATAAAATTTAAATATTATTTAACTTTATTTAAATTTAAATTTTTTTTAGCTTAATTATAAAAAAATTAAAAATTAACTTTATAACTTTACTTTACTATATTTATATACTTAATTTTATTTAAAAGCTAATTATAATATATTTTAAATTTTAATTATAGTATAACTTAAGTTATATTTTAATTATATTTATACTACTTATAATAAATTTTCTTTAAATATTTAAGTTTTAAATTACTGTTATTATTTTAAATTTTATTTTTTAGTTTTCTAATTCATTAAAAATAATAAACAAACTACCTACTTTTTAAATATATTAAAAATAATAAACAAACTACCTACTTTTTAAATATATTACTAATAGTATATTAGCTATAATATAAAAATTATTAGTAATAATAATCTTTTAAAAACTCTAATTTTATTATATTATATACTATAAAATTATATACTTTTTTAAATAAAGTAAATTAAAAATAGCTTTATATATCTAAAAATATATTTATATTTAATTTGCTTTATTATATAAAATAAGTTAATAATATTACTATTTTAAAATTTAAAGTAATATATTAGTATAAACTTTATATATTTTTTATTAAAGCTATTTACTTAATATAACTACTAACATACTTATATAGTAGATATATTATATATATATTTACTTTTTATATTATATTTAAAAAATAAAAGTTAAATATTTAATAATTAACTATATTGCTAACTAAGTAAGAATGTTATATAAATAATACTATATTTTAAAATATTTTTAATAATTATAAAATTTAATAGCTAATTAATTAAATTTTTGCTATTATATTTATATAGCAAATATAATATAATTACTTTGATTTATATTTTAGTTAAGCTTTATTATATATTTATATTATAATTATAATAATATACTTTAAAAAATTATAAAAAATTATTAAATAATATATAAATTATAAGCATTATTATATAAAATAAATATTAAGTTTAATATTTTACTATTTATAAAAAGAAAAGTTTAATATATTAAAGTTTTAAAAACTTTTATAAAATATATTAAATATTATTAACTTTTTAGTAACTATTTATACTTTTTAATATTTTAGTTTACTTTATAAAAATTTATACTAATTTAGTTAGATTAATATAAATTAACCTTATTTTTAAAATTAGAAAAGTTTAAGTTTAATTAAAAGTAGCTTATAAAAAATTAATTTAAATAAATTAAAAAATTAAAAATTAAAAAAGTAAACTACTATATAATTAAATTTAATTTACTATTATTATTATTTTAATTACTAAATTAATTAATTATAACTTTTAAACAGTTAAAAATATTACTTAAAATTAGTAATATAAATAAATTTTAAAAATAATAAAATATAATAGTATTAAAAAAAACTTTTAATTAATATTTTTAGTATTAATTCTAATTTTAGTACTTTTATATTTTTAAAAAAACTTTTCAAATACTAGATTTATTTATATTAATAATGTTTGTTATAAGAAAATAAGTTTAAATATACATAGTATTTTTATAAATAAAAATATTTTCTATTATAATTATTACAATGTTTATAGTATATAAAATAACTCTAAGTATAATTTATAATATTATTTTATTTATCTATTTAATTAACTCCAATTACTAGTTAGATATACTTATACTTAAAGGTATAAAAACTACACTGCCTATAAAGTTAATTATTTATAGAGCCTGATTTTTAGTTTTCTACTTAATAATTATTCTTATATAATAGTAATTTTAAAAGTTGATTATAATACTATTCAACTTATACTCACTTAAAATGTGATAAATATGCTTATCTATTAAGTTGCTAGATCTTAATATTGAGAATATTCTTGATCCAAATTTACAACTCAAACCACAGCCCCAAACAAGGGTAATTGAAATCCATTTACAAACCCAAATTATTTTAAACTTTAGGCTATTTCTAAGCTTTCATCTTTCAAAAACAAATTCAAAATTTTACAAGTAGAACAATTTAAATTTATATGTGACAATTCTTAGATATTAGGGTCAGGTGATAAATTAGCGTCACCATTTGGATTTCCGAGAAATCTCCAGAAATCTTAATAAAAATTGCCTCAAAAACTTGGAACTACAACAGTTTTAAAAAAGTTAAGAGGAATATGGAAGCAGTATACAAGTACGTAGATGAGCATCAAGCTGAGTTTGTTGAGAAGTTACGTGAGTTTGTAGCTATAAAAGGGTAATTTATTTCTTTCGATGTTAAAGTGATGTTTACGAGGTTAATTTTTTATGGTATAAATAGTGTAAGTGGTAGTAAAGAATACCGTTCGGAAGTTATCCGTACCGGAGATTGGGTACAGACTCAGTTAGAGTTATTAGGTGCTAGGTAAGTCTATCAACCTCCTTTAAAAATATTGTTTCTTTACAAAATTTGTATACTAATATATTTTCTGTAGCACCAAACGAGTAGATATCGGTACTCATGTATTGGAAGACGAAGAGATCCCTTTACCACCAGTTATCTTGGGTAGGTACGGCGACTCTGCCAATAAGAAGACAGTATTAGTATACGGACATTATGATGTACAGCCTGCTTTGAAGGAGGATGGCTGGGATACAGATCCTTTTGTTTTAGTGGAACATGAGGACGGTAGACTTATCGGTAGAGGTTCTACCGACGATAAAGGTCCCGTATTAGGTTGGTTATTGGTAGTTAAAGCTTACAAAGAGTTAAATATCGACTTTCCTGTTAACATGTTATTTTGCTTCGAAGGTAACTTTTATTTAAGTTGGAATAAAGGTTTATACTTCTGGATATGCTTTTAGGTATGGAGGAAAGTTCTTCGGTAGGTTTAGATGACGTTATCCGTGCAGAAGCTGATCAGTACTTCAAAGGTGTGGATTGTGTATGCATCTCCGATAACTGTAATGACAATAGATTTAGATTATCATAATTATTTATCTTTTTTCATTAGATTGGTTGGGTAAAGAGAAGCCTTGTCTCACTTATGGTATGAATCGTATTTCCAATAAAATTGCAACTAATTTATTTTATTACCTTAGGATTACGTGGTGTATCTTACTTCCACATCACCATCGAAGGTCCTAAAGCTGATTTACATTCAGGAGTATTTGGTGGTACCGTGCACGAACCTATGACCGATCTATTCCATTTGTTCTCCACCTTAGTTAACCCCGACGGCAAGATTCAGATCGAAGGTATTATGGATCAAGTAGCTCCTTTAACATGTAAATAAAATTTTTTTTATTCACTTCTAAATAATATTCCCAAATAGCTGTTGAAGACAAGTCGTACGACAGTTTGGATTTCTCTATGGAAACTTTACACGGCTCATTGGGTAACACCAACTCGATCCACAAAAATGTCAAACAAACTTTGATGCACAGATGGCGCTATCCTTCCCTCTCGATCCACGGTATCGAGGGTGGGTTCTACTCTCCAGGTGATAAAACCGTCATCCCAGCTAAAGTCATAGGTAAGTTCTCGATCCGTACTGTGCCCAACATGGAACCGGAAACTGTAACTCAATTGGTACAGAACCATATTGAGAAAAAGTTCGCTGAATTAAACTCCAAGAATTCATTGACTTTCAAATGTACCGGTGCTGGTAAACCTTGGCATTCCTCATTCGAACATTGGAATTTTGGTAATTTTTTTTAGACTAAAGGTGTTAACGTATGTATATTTTTAGTCGCTGCTACTAAAGCTGTACAGCAAGTCTTCCAACAAACCCCAGACTTCACTCGTGAAGGTAAACTTATCACCTTTCTTAAAATAGCACTTAATATCTAACAACTATTTCTAGGTGGGTCTATCCCTGTTACTTTGACCTTTGAAGAAGCTCTTAACAAAAACGTATGACGTTTATTTTTGTACTATTTTTTAATTATTTGTGGTTTAGGTTCTGTTATTACCTATGGGTGCTTGTGATGACGGTGCTCACTCTATCAACGAGAAGTTGGATAAACGTAACTTTATTCAAGGTATCAAACTTATGGCCACTTACCTCGATGAAATTAAAAATACCGATTCCGAACTATTGAAGCAATAAATTCTAAAGTATTGTTTGTTTTTATTTTTTCCGATTCTGTTGGATACTCTAGTTTAAACCTTGGACAAGATTACAAATATTGCAGATTAATAGAAGCAAATTTATGGACTTTGATTGCTTTTGATGCATTCTAATTTTCACTGATTTAGTTCGCTAAAAACCATTGTTCCTTTATTTAATTATATATTATGTGTCTGCAATTTGGCTAATATTTACGCAAAATTCAGAAAAATCAGTATTTAAGTTTGAATTGTATATTTGTTTTTAATAAGTATTGTCTATTGTAGATATGGAGACGGAATTAAATGAAAATAAAATTTAAGATATATGAGGTAAACTTAGGTCAAGATATTTTTGCGTATGAATTTTACTTTTAGCTATTCATTTTATTTATTTATTAAGTTCTTAATTATTTCAAAACATGTTTATTTAAGGACTACTAAACCAAGCTGTTAAATTTAATCTAAATTTAGTTTTTTACTTTATTTCATTTAAGTTTATCAACCCAAATTATTTATATGCAACAAAAGTTAATTCTTATAAATTTACTAACAGGAGAGCAAAATTAAGATGGAGCTTGCAGTGTATCTATTTAGGCTTACTAAGCGCAAGTCTACTAACTATATGTATATTCGATCGAGAATTCTGTTACACAGGAGTAGTTCTAGTGCTTTCAAATTATCTATGTTAATCATCGATGGACTATGTAAGAAAAGTTTAGACGACTTTAAGTACGATTCAAAAGTAATCATCACTAATCTAAATACAAGGGAAAACTCTTTTTTGAAATACTTTTAAATTTCAGGTATATTTATATTTGGTATTTCTACACTTATTGCTTATTTTTTGATAATTGGTATAATTTGGTTTCATCCTTAAAATTCTGAATATATGGACAGAATTTATTTTTGTTTGTTACTAATTTTCCATTTAAAATTATATATTATACACTTTGTTTATAAATCATTTTACTAGGTCAGTAGATAGTATATATGTCGTAAAATAATTTACAATTTATATACAGATTATTAGTGTACCCAAGAAGCATTTATTTTTGATTTATACCATTTTAAATATTTTAAGTTACAATAAAGTATACAGAGTATCATAATTTTTAATTGAATATACTAACAACAAGCATCAAATAAAAAATATATTAAGTGTTAAATCATCTTTTATACTTTTAAAACTATATTTTTAGATAAGTGATAGCAGGAATAAGTGAGCGGATGTAAGCTTTTTAAGATGAAATCTGATTATCGACAAATAAGCATAGCTAGGAACTACTATGCTTAGATATTAGTTTAATCATTCTGACCAAACTACCTTCGTGATCTAACTCTTAAATCGAGAGAATCTTTCAAATAAATTTGATTTAATGAGAATATTGGTTTTTAAACAAGCTAACTACATATATGCTTTTTTAACGAGTGAAATGACCCTGGTGACGTGGGAAAAACACTAACAGGTATTGTTGGAATCTACTATGATGTTATGGTATAGAAGGCTCTATTTTTCATTTTATAAATAATATCAATGATAAGCTTAGCGATTTTTTTTCATTTATGAAATTAGATTACGATTTAGCTAGCTAAGTCTTAAACATTACATTAGCTTTTAGAAGAGGTATTTTATTTTCTAAAAGCTGTTAGTAAGCAACTATATACTATCAATAAAATTGTGATGTTATTAGTTTACTTCCTATTTTGATGTTTTTATTATAGGAGCTTTACATGTTGGATTCTTAAAATTTTCTAATTCTATTTAAAACTTTGCATAAAAAGTTCTCGAAGTAAATCAAGCTTTAATAAAAATTGAGGACCTTATAAACCTATAAGTCAGAATGCAGATTAACTAATTTTTTTAAAAAAATGGAAGCGCAATTAAAAGAAAATCAAGTCTTAGATATACGAGGTAAATTCTATTTTTAATATTCATAAATTTCACTTTTTGATTTACATTAGAGAGGTTGTTTAATTAAGTATTTCTTAAAGTTTTTTGGTTAAGTTTTTAATTTAAGTCAACATAGCATTTCTTAAGCCTATTTATAGATTATTTTAAAGTTTAATACTATTTTCACTACATTTTAATATATTTTCTAATCATTTATAGCAAGAGAACGGACTTTGGATGGAGCTTACCTTCGTACCTGCTTAGGGCTTATTGGAGCAAGTTTATTGGCAATTAAATTGTTTGATCGTGAATTAAGGTACATCGGTGTAGTATTTGTTTTACTCGGAATATCTATGTATATAATAGATCAATTTCGTAGAGTCAGTTTAAGTGATTTCAAATACGATCCAAAAGTAATTACTACTGATTTGAAAACTGGAGAAGATCCTTTCTTAAAAAGATTTATAACTTCTGGTAGGTTCGTTGTTATGGCAAGTGGTTCAGCTTTGATCGCGTATACAGCCATAATTTGTATCATTTGGTTTCATTAATAAAAAAATGCTTTTATTGACATTGGTATTATAATTCTGTATTATTTATTTTAAATTAACTATTATTACATATATTTTATAAAGTAAAGTTGTAAATATATTAAAATTCAGACTAAAGTAAATTTGATATAATACAATTAGTTTATTTATTATTCAGTTTTATAATATATTGAAATTAAACTCTATCCAAAGTTTTATTATACTATAAACTGAACTAACAATATTTAAAGTTTAGTAACCTATCCTATTCAATATATAGTAAATATAAATCAAATTTATAGTTTAGTATAATAACTGTTATATTTTAACATATAAAATGTATAATAGAATAAAATAAAAGTAAATATTATAATTAGTATAAATGAAAGTATTAAAAATTATATTTTATTTATAAATATTAAAATATTAACAATACTTAAAAATAACTAACAAATACTAGAATAATATTAATAATATTATATAAAGACAAAAAATACAATATTTATTTGAACTTTAATCTTAATTTACTTAAAAATATATATATTTCTTAAAAAAGTTATAATTTTAGTTAAATTATATATTGTTTTTTGATTGTACTTTAAAAAAACCTTTTATACTTTATTTAAACTTTAGCTTTACTTAGATTATTGTTATAACAATTTTATTTTTTAAAGTTAATAAAAATAGCTATAATAATTTATAAAATATCTATTATATTAGAGCTTTTAATTTAAATTTTTTAAAAGTTGCATTTTATAAAATAAAAAACAGTTATAAAAACTAATTTTTTAAAAAAGTACTAAGCTATTGATTACTTTTAAATAGAGTATAATAAATAAGGAAAATTCTATAATAATGTAAGAAAAGCTAATAGTAACTGAAGTTTTAGGTAAAATTAAAATAATTTATTAAATTACTAAAGCTTTTTTTAGAGCCTAATAGTAAAAAATAGAAAAATAGTTTTTAATAATAATAATAACTAGTATTATTATTAAAACTTTTTATCTAAACTAAAGACAATAATAATTAAAAGATTAAAAAAATATCAAGAGTAGCTTTTTAAAAAATTTAAAAAATTAGAGTAAATAAATCTATAGTTATATAAATATTTTAATAAAATATTACTAGATACTAATTTTTAAAATATAATATAAAAGCTTAATAATATTTTTAAATAAAATATTTAAAAGCTTTATTAAATTATATAAAATAATATTAAAAATTAAAAATAGCTAGTAATTTAAAAATTTTCTAAGTTTTTAAAGTTAAAATTAGTATGCATTTTATTAATACTTTTTTAGTATATATAATATTTATAGAATTTTTTAAAAAGCTTATTATATAAATAAAAGTTTTAATATATTAGTATAAATATTACTAATTATAAAAAATACTAAAAAATAAAGAAGTATAAAAATTAAATTTTCATTTTAATAACTAGTTTTTTTAATGAAAATATTATAGTTATTTTATTTTTAAACTGCAAATACTTTTAAAATTTAAAATATAAAACATTATTAATAATAAAAAAATTTAATATCTTAAATTTTATATATTAGTTAAAATTAAATTATTACTTTTTTATATAATATAATATACTAAAATTTTAAAAAAGTTTATATTTTAATTTTAATTTTATAATAATATAAATTAAAGTATAATTTTAATAATAATATAAGAAAAAAATTATAGAAAAGCTATTATTTTTTATAATATATTATATAAGTATATATATATAAAGTAAGAGAAAATATAATATAAAAATATAATATAGTTATATATATAGTATTAAAATACTTTTTTTAACAAGTTTTTAAATAATAATGTATTTTTATAATATTTTTAATTTAAATATATAAAAATCAGAATTTAGAGATTATGCTAATAGTGAAACACTTATATTTTATATTTTTAATACTATAGTATTTAGAAAAAATAAGCTTCATCTAGCTTGGATTTTATAGTAAAAGAATATCAAAGGATTAAAAATATAAGTATTACTAGCTACTTATTTTTTACATTAAATTTCTGCCATTAAAGATATAAATTTGCTAACAAATAGTGAAATCAGTTTTTATACTATGCCTAATACTTGAAATTACTAAAACCATTTTTATTGACCCTGTTTGCATAAATTTTTACTTTAGAATTTTATTAAGTAAAAACTAGTATTCTGCAAATTACCATTTTTTAAGCTGTTTTTGAGATTCTTAGAAGCAGAAAAAATAAAAATAAATTTAATTAATTCAAAATTAGATTAATAACCAGGAAAGAAAAGCTTTGAAAAGAAAGTCAATTATGCAATAGCAAGCTTACTAAAGCATTGGCTTGAAAACCGACATCTTTAATAGTTAGAATTTTAAACAAAAATATACATCTGACTGTACAAGCAAAAAATTTGCCTTTTTAAATAAGCTAAATGTTAACACCTAAGTAAACAGTAAAAACTCTAAATTTTCGGAGGTAAATAAACTATAAAAGGTAGTTTTAAAAACTATAATTACATCTCGAGTTGGAATGCTCATCCCTTACCACTTTTCGAAATAAATCCTTAAGAAAAGGATATCGTAGTTAAAAAAGCTTTATCGTCTCTATATTAAGTCGCCATAATTACGTATATCCATTTGTATTATTTCCTATAAAGACTATTATTAGTGTAAAATATATAAAATTAAAAATAATGAAGTAATTCGTAAAATATTTCGGAAGCATAGAATATTACAAACGATAAATTTTCAGGAATAACACAAACAAAAGTGTAAGGAAGTAACTGGTAGATTAAATCCGTATCAGTTGATAAGCTCCATTCAAAAAACTATAAATTAGTTTGTACCCTTATAAAATACAGGTTTCAATTGCTTTCAAGTGTATAGAAATATCCAAAGACGAAGTATACAATCCAAAAGTAGTTCAACAATAAGAAAAAGATGAGTGAAATTAATTCAAACTCCGACAAGGTCGTTAAAATCAAGAAAGAAAGCGATACCACATCATCTATCAAATCATTTTTATCAGGTGGTTTTGGTGGTATGTGTTTAGTTATGGCTGGTCATCCTTTAGATTTGATTAAGGTTAGGTTACAAACCAGTAACCAATATAAAGGCCTAATAGACTGTTTCAAGCAAACAGTAGCTAAGGACGGTGTGAAAGGTTTATATAGAGGTATGTTTACACCCTTAGTTGGTATTACTCCTATATTCGCCACCTGTTTCTGGGGTTATGATTTAGGACAAAAGATCGCTCGCAACTTTGGCACATCAGTAAATTTATTTTTTCGGTTTTCATTTAATTATTTATTTTTAAGGGACCAGATGGTAAACTTACCATGACACAAATATGTTTTGCTGGTGGTTTTTCTGCTCTACCCGCTACTTTATTAATGACACCCATCGAAAGAGTTAAATGTGTATTACAGATTCAAGGTGGTGCTGAAGGTGCTACTACTACCAAGTATAGAGGACCCGTAGATGCAATTCGTGGTATTGTAGCTCAAGGTGGGTTTAGATCGCTTTATACTGGTACCATGGCTACCCTTCTAAGAGACGTTCCCGGATCAGTTGCTTACTTCGGTGCCTATGAAGCTTTCAAAGCCCTTTTCACCCCCAAAAACGCTTCTCCCGATCAACTATCGCCCGTGGCTGTATTTGTAGCTGGTGGTTTAGCTGGTATGGCCAACTGGACCGTCGCTATTGTAAGAGAGTATATATAAAATATGTCTAATATCATTTAGCCTCCCGATGTACTTAAATCCAGACTCCAGACTGCTCCACCCGGTACTTACCGAGGTGTTGGTGACGTTTTCGTAAAACTTATAAAGACTGAAGGTCCAGGAGCCTTATTCAAAGGTTTAGGTCCCGCTATGGTGAGAGCATTCCCTGCTAACGCTGCCTGCTTCTTAGGTAAATTTAATTTCGTTTTATTTTTGCAACTTTAAGTTGTTATTGTTTTATACTAAAAGTATATACTTATGTAATGTATTTAGGTGTTGAAGCTTCCTTACAGTTTATGAACAAGTTATTCTAAAAGAGTGTTTTATTTGATAATTACAAATATTTTTAATGTCTAAAACAGAAAATTATAAATCATTTTGACTTCTAAGTTGTATATTAACATTTATTATTCATATTGATTTTTTTAAAATTAATATTTTACTATATAAGTTTATAGTGAACAAATAAAATTTTTAATCAGTATAAAAATTAATTTTATTCTAATCAATTTTAATTTATTTAATATAAATTTTTCTTAAGCTAAATTTGAGAAGGGAGTTAACTTTAATTTTAATCTAAAATATATGATATAAACTAGTTTTGATAAATTTTAAATTTTTTACTAAGCTTATTCTAATCTTATAAGAGTATTTTTATATTACAAGCTAAATATAATTTTAATTCTTTAATGCTATAAATAAAATGGGTTTAAACTAAATTTAGTTTAATAAAATATAAACTTAATTAAGTACTATAATTTATACTAAAATTTACATTTTATTATATTTATTTGATAAATTTTATATATTTTTAAAGCTTATTATCTACTAATAATTATTTATTTATAGATATTTTAAAATACTTTAAAATTAAACAAAATTTAAAAAAATTAATATATTTTCTAATTTATTAATATATAAATAGCTACTTTTAAATTTAAAAAATAAATATTTTACTATCTAGCAAATAAAAATAACTAAAATAACTAATATAACTAATATATATATATTATAACATATTTAATTAAATTTATAAATTATAAAATCTTTATTAAACTTTGCTAAAATTATTTACAAATAAATTTTTAAAAAAGGCAAATGTTTTTTTAAAAGTATAATATAAATTTAGATATATCATATTTTAAGCTAAAACTATACTATTTTAGCTAGTATACTAAGCTTAAAATTTTATTACTTTAACTTTATATTAATATTAATTTTTAATAATATTATAAAATTTAAGTTAAGATAATATTTTCTATATTAGAAGTTATTTTATTAAAAAATCTTTTATTATAGCTTTATTATTTAAGTAAGCTTTTATTTATAACTTTTTATTAATATAATTATCTTATTATTAATATAAGCCTATATTAAAAATATTTATAAATATATTTGTCTTATTATTATTATAATAGTATATTTTTCTACTAAATAATTTACTAGCAATTTAATATACTTTTAAAGTAATATTTACTATAAGTTTGCCTATTAAATAAACTTTAAAAAAACTGCTTATTTTATTTTTAAAGCTTATTTAATACTTTTATAAGTAAACTATTTAAAACTTCTTTTTTACTTTAAATAAACTTTTTTATATTTTATTTTTATAATATTTATAGTATAATTAAGCTAAAATACTTAAATTTAATTTAATTAAACAATAAAACTTATATATTTGCTTTTTACTTAAGCTTATAATTAACTAAAATATTTATTTTTAAATATAATGTTAAAAAATTAAAAAGTTAAATATATTATTTATACTTTAATTATAGCTAAAAGTTTAATTTTATAATTAATTATGATTTAGTTTAATTTAAAAATAATATATCAACTTTTGAAATAATGCTTTAAAAGTATAAAAATTTATATTTAATATATATATAGTAATTTTATACTAATATTTATATAATTTTATCTAAAAATTTTGCTAAAAATAATTTATAAAAATTAGCTAATTATATATATTTTTAAAATAAACTCACTATTATATAAAATATTTTTTTTAAAATAATATATACTATTATATACTATATTTTATAATATTAAACTTAATTATTTATTTAAAAATATTTAAAAAGCAACATTATATATATTTAAAATAAAAAATAAAAAATAAATTTATAAATATTAGAAAATACTCTATAATTAAACTAAATTAATACTTTAATAAAATTTTAATTATTTAGTAAATTTTTAAAAAATTTTAATAGTTTTTAATACTATCTTATAATTAATTATTATTAAAAAAATTAAAATTTATATATATATATATTTATTTTTTATTAATAGTTATTAAAAAAGTTTAATTAGTAAATACTTTTAAATAGAAAAAATAATTTAAAAAAGATAATTATATAAATTAGTTATTTAAATAGCTAAAATATTAAAAAATTATTTATATAAAATACTATATATATATAAATTATAATATATATATATATAATATATAATTTAAAATTATAACTAAAATAAAGTTAATTTTTTAAATAAAAAATATTTTATATAAATTTTTATAAAAAAATAAAAGCATTTATTAAAATTAAAGTTTAATTTTTAGTTAATATCATAGCTAAATTTTTTATATAAATTAGAAAAAAGTTAGTAAAATAAAAAGCTAAAATTAAAAACTATTATTTTAAATAAAAGAAAAAATAATATAAAATAGCAATAAAAATTTAAATAAAAATCTTTTTAAAGATTTAAATAATAAAAATATTTAAATTAAAAATATTTTAATAATTATTATAAAGTAAATTTTAGCTAGAAATTTTATTAATTATTAGCTTTTTAGTTAATTTTTATACTTAATATTATATTTTTTAAATAAAATGTTAAAATTTAGTTTCAAAAAAATGATTATAAATAAAAAAAATAACTAGTAATAATAAATTTAATTTTAAAGCTAAAAATAATATAATATTTTATTATAACTTTTTATAATATTAGTAAGTTTTTAACTTTATTATTAATATTTTATATTATAATTATTATAAATTATATTAATAATAATTAAATAATTAATTAAGCTATTTAAAAAAATTAAAAAAGTATAATAGCATTATATTAATTAATTATTAAAATATAATAATTTATAATAAAGATAAATTTTAATATATATATATAAAGTAAAAGTTTTAATAATAAAATTTTAAAAATTTAAAATATTAATAAATATATTAAAAAGTAAACTAAAATAAATAAAAAAGTAATATATTATTTCAAACTTTAAAATAATTAATAATTTAATCTAATTTATTTTATATAAAAATATAAAGTAATAAACTTCTACTTTAATTTATTTATAAAG
>JAWQFY010000379.1:0-33957 GCA_037055185.1 Capillidium rhysosporum | reverse complement strand
ATTAAAAAGTTTTAATATATTTATATTGCTAAAATTAATTTTTTAATAAATATAGATTTATTTATATATATTTAAACTTTTTAATGTTTAAATAATATATATATTATATATTATTTAATTTAGAAAATTTTTTTACAAATAAAAATTTTATAAATAAGAAAATTTTATTATAATAGCTTTAAAGTAAAGTCTATTTATACCAAAATATTTTCTTAATGCCTAATTTTGTAGCTTTGAGCTTTAACTACTTTATTAAGATATTTTTTATAGCTATATATAAGTTTTTTTAAGTTAACTTTATTATTATTTTGCTAAATATACTTAATATAATTTTATAAATTATTAGTATTTTTTAGTAAAGTATAATTTTAATAAACTTTTTTCTAGTATTTTTTAAGCAAAGCTTAAAAGCTGTTTAAGAATTTTTAATTAAATTAAAGTTTAGGCTATATGAAAGCTAGTTAAAATTTTTAATACTAGTATTTTTAATATAATTTTTGATTATTATAATATTATAAAAAGTAGTAAAGTTGTATATTAAAATAGCCTAATAGTTTTTTAAATAAAATTTTTAGAAAAACTTAAAATAAAACTGTCTAAGTAAATTTATATAAACATTAGTATTAAAATTATCTTTTATACTTACTAAATACAAATTTTTATACTTATTAAGTAAACTTTAAATATTAACTTTAAAGCTATCAAATTAGTATAAATTATAATATACTATATAATTAAATTTATAATTTTAATTAAGCTAATATATATAATTTTTATATCTAATATTATACTTATTAAATTTATATTTATTAGTCTAAATTATGCTATTTAAATAGTTAGTATACTTAAAAAGCATATTTCTAGCCTATATTAATTGTTTTTTTTGAATTATTTTAGTTATATACTGTTTTATAAAGCCTAAAAACTATTTAATTCTATTTATACTTAAAAATTTACAAAAAAATGAAAGTATAACTTTATAGATTACATACTTTTAAAAATAGCTTTAAATATTCAAAAATGTATTTAAATTAGACTTGCTTAGCTTTACTAAGCAAGTTAAGCTAATATTTTAATTATTTTAAAATTTGAGATAATATTATAATTTTATAATTTACTTAAACTAATTGTAATCTAAAGTATATATATTTTTATATTTACTTATTATAGAAGTTAAATATTCAATAGCTCTAGCTATATTACTAACTTTATAATTATCTTTTAATATATATTTAATTGTAATAAATTTTATAGCTATTAGCTTACTTTTATACTAAAATGAGTTATAAACTTTTATTTTTTATATAATTATATACTAAAAATAATGTTTTTTTTAGTATATAAATATATTATTAGTATATTAATATTTTAATATTTATATATAATAAGTGTTAAGTATAATATTTTATAATTAATAAAGTAAAAATTTTTATATTTTTCTAATTTATATATATATTTAAATATATATCAATATATAAAATTTTAAAAATATTTAGTATTTTTAAAAGTAGTATTCACTTTTTAAAATTTTTAGTAAAGTATACTAAATATTATATATTTTTTAATATATAAAAAATAAATAAATATAATTAAAAATATTTATTTTTAGCTTATTTTTTTATTTTTAAAATTAAAATTGACTACTTTTAAAGGTAGCTAATTGTCTATTTATATAGTTAGCCTATAAAATATACTTAATAAATTGAATATTTTTATTTTCATTTTATAAAACTAATTATAATTAGTTAAAATATTTAAATTATAATCAAAAATTTTTATTAACTAGCTTATAAACTTATTATTATATATTAATAACTTAATAAAATTTATTTGTTTATTTAAAAAATTATAATATTTAGTTATATTTAGTTAAGTAAAAGTTTTTATATTTAACTATAGCTATAATTGCTTATTTTTTAGTTTATAAATATTTAATTATAAGTTTTAATAGAAGCTTAATTTATATATATAACTTTTACTATAATTAACAAATATATATCTTTTTTGTTATATTATTAATAGTAAGTTTCATTTTTAATAAGAAAATTTTAGATTGGTTTTTTAAAATTTAAAATTTAAATATATACTATAATTTTTTAATATCTATATTAAATAAAAGTTTTAATATTATAATAAAGTAAAACTTTTAGCTTATAATATTAATATTTTATAATTATAATATATTTATTTTATTAAAATATTTTAAAATTAAATAAAATTAGACTTTAATAATATTTTACTAAACTATTAAAATTAGTATAAATTTTAATACACTAATTTATAAGCTATAAGTATATATATATATATTTATATATTAATAAATAAGAAAAAAAATATTATACTTTATTCTTTTTTAAAAAATTTTAAAATATTTGCAAATATAGAATAAAAAAAGAAAAAAGCTTTAATTTTATATTTAAAACTTATTTTTATATTAAAAATAAATAATTTATATCATTTATTAGAATTTTATTAAAATAACTAGTTTAAAAAAACACTTTAAAAATATTTGTTAAGTGCTGAAAATGTTATTAGTATTTTTTAAGTAACTATTATATCTAAACTAGTTTATTATAGCTATTTACACTAAACTATATAGCAAATATAAAAATAAAAAATTAAGTACATTATTGATATATCATTAAATTATAAATTTATTAAAATTTTTAATATACTAAAAGAGGTATTTTACATAATAAATTAATTATACTTATATAATATATAATATTTATTCTCACATACAAAAGTTAAAACTTTCATAATTTGTTTTACATTCACAGGGCTGAATTTCTCTACTCTAACTTTTAAAATATAGAAAAAGTTTTTATCACTTATATAAAATATATTTCTAAATAGTATAATATATCATATAAAATAAATTTATTAAAAACTGAAATTTCTTTAAGTTTTTTTGGTGGTTCACAAAGGTCAATATTTTGTAAAATCCACTTTAGTAGAAGACTACCTATTTTGATAATACATAAGTATTCCAAAACTCTTCAATAGCTTGGAAATAACCGTCCTGTAGAACAGTATTATTATGATCACCATTTGGGAATTTTTTCATAACTTTTGGTGATCCATCACTCAAAAGTTCATAAAGTTTATCCATATGACTAGGCGGTATTAAAGAATCGCTGGCTCCGGATAAGAACAAAACAGGTACTTTAGTTAACTTTCGAATGGCAACTTCACTGTTCCATTTTTGATGAATTACAAAGGGGACGTATGAAGTCATTGGAATGATTTTAAATATCAGTTTGGGCTATAGAAAAATAAATTCAGCTGATAAATTATAGAAAAAGTTACCAAGGTAAGGAATGTGTTTTCGAGGATGATGGCATAGATCTATTCGAACGGTTAAAATTAATACGATGAAAAATAAAATACTTTGTTTTCAAAACGGGAAGCCAGATCAATAGCAACAGCGCCCCCAATGGACTGTCCGTATAAAATAATTTTACCATTCTTAGTGAGTTCGTGATTAGCTACATAATTAAGAGCAGCCTAATAGGTAGAAATATACTTTAAATTTTGTAAAAGTAAACAATTACTTCAGAATCAAGTTTGATACCAGCTTCACTAGGTTCGCCATCACTGTAACCATACCTTCAATTTTTTTAAAAAATTATAGTATAGTATAATATTACCCTCTGTAAGAAAGCATGAGAACATTGCAATTTAAAACTCTGTGAAGAACTTGAACGAGTGGTAAGCGATGTCCCTGTTGTTAGCTTATAATAAATAGCTGAATATAGTAGTAGAAATTTACCATATTACCGGCGTTAGCCTACAAAAAGTTAAAAATAATTACATAATATATTTACATGAAATAGGATTATTGTGTCAGCTTTTTTGGTTTCTTCTTCAGTTTCTCTTTTAACTAAGTAAGCTCCCAATCTTAAGTTATCGGATGTTCTAATTACAACATCATCAAAAGGTAAATTATATTTAGAGGGTTCATCCATCTATTAGATGAATAAGAATAGTTGTCAGTTAATTAGTACCAAATATATAAAATTACATTTCTAGTCGAATTGTTTGGGAAATGCGGTTGGTAAATAAGAGAATTTTGAAATTTATAAATAATTGCTGTGACACCAACAGTCAATACTGTAAAGGCAATACCAGCATGTTTAATAATATAATAAAAACCCACTTTGGATATATAGTTGTTAAACGATTCATATAAGACTTGTATCATTGTTGACCTTCGTTCAAAATTCGGAAATCAAAAACTTGAATTTTGCATTTTTGATTTTAAAATGAAACTTCCAGGTCTAGAATTTTCGGATTATTACTCTGTAAATATTTTATTGGATAATATTTAAAATAAGAAAGTTGAAATTTATTTCGAGTATGGTGTAATTTTACATTTATATCATACATAATTTATTCAAGGTAAGAGTGCCTTTATTGTTGGGTAGTGATCAGTTTAGATATTTATAATACCGTTCAAGATTAGGTAAGGGAATACTCTGGGTTTGTTGCTTTTTAACTTCCACTCTATCCAGTCATTCAACACCTATCAGCAATATTTGTAGATACTGAGGTATATTGGGTTGGAGAATTACATATTGTAGCTTTTATTGATGGCTTTTGTGTATTTTTATCAAATGAGAACAATACAGATTCATATTAAGGTATTATGTGTTTACTGTAATACCAATAGTGCATTTATGAACGTAACTAAATCCCAAATTCTAAATTTCAATAAATGATTCTCTTACGATGTTCTAGTAGGCAATGAAGGCAATTTAGTTCAGCACTTAGGCGTTTAGTTTCTCTCAAAGGAGTTTAATTTAATCCTTTTACTTCAATTTTTAAAGCCTAGAATAGGTAAACTATAATCCAAGGGCGCTCGATATTGGTAAAATTGACTAACAATTAGTTAGTTCCTTATGATAAGAGACAGAAGCAGCCAACAAATTATAAATAATTTGTTTTGCATTTTGGCGGAAAATTACGAGGTTCAACTTTTTCCATACTTTTTGATTTAACTGTAACTCGAAAACCATTGCATTTCTTATATAGGCTGACTAAAAAGTTTTAAAAATAATAGTCATTATAAAATAGAATATTAAAAACATATATACTTAGATATTTATTGATCTTTTTTTGCCTTATATTTGAAATTTCAAGTACCGATCTTAGCCCATTATATTTTAACTATATATTTTCTAATCTCAAAATATTAATTTTGAAAAGTTAGTAAAAATTAAAATGAAATTAAATCATAAATAGATTTGGTATGTTATTTACTTTATTCAATTTAAAGTAATTAAACTAATCAATATGTATATAATTATTTAGTAATATTAAGAATAGGTAAAACATTTAAAATACAGTTATAAATTAGTGTTACTAGCTTAAATATAATAGATGTAGCCTTAAAGATATACTATCAAGATCTATTATAACTTTACTAAAGTACTGAAAACATTATATAGCACTTTATTTATGTGATGCAAATAACAAACCAGGGTAAAATCAAGGTTAAACTTAAAATTTTGCTTAAAAGTAAGTTATTAAAAAATTCAAAACATATAAAAAGTATATAAAATAATTTTATAATAATAAAAATAAACAAAAATATAGTTAAAATAAATACTATAACAATATCAGAAAATATCAGTAGCTTATACTAAATTAAATTATAAAATAAAATAATAAAAGTTAAAAATAATAAATTAATAAATAAAATATAATTTTATTTAAAAGATAAATTAATAATATATTTAAATACTATAAAAAAAATTATATAAATAAATATATTTATAGTTATTAATAAGCACTTACTAACTAAAATTTTCAATAATTTTTATTTGTAATAAATTATAAACTACTATAATAGACTATTAAAATTTCAAAAATTATTGCTAATTATTTATAAACTTATTTAGTTAACAAGTACTTTAAGTAAGCTTTTTATAAGCTTTTATAATTAAATTTAAGAATATTTAACTATATAACAAAAATAAAATAAATGCTAATAACTTAATTAAAGTTATTTAAAATTTTATAAGTAATAATTTTAATTTTATATTAATTTAAATTAATTACTTTTTTATTTTAAATTTTAGTCTAATTAGTATAAACTAATAATAATTACTATTTTAAATTAGTAAACTTATTATATATATTAAATAAATTTATAATTTATAAAAAATTAAAAATAGTAATAAAAATATACTTTATTACTATATTAAAAATTTTAATAAATAGTTTTAAAGCTACTAAAGTTAATATACTAATTAAATATATTATAAAAATTATTGATATATTTTAATAGCTAATTTTTAGTAAGTATATAAAAAATGTAATTTTTTTGTTATAAAAGCTTTAAATTATATAAATAGTTTAGCATATTTATTTAATTATTATTAAATTAAAGCTTAATTTTTTTAGTAAAATTAAGATAAATAAATAAAATAAATATTTAATTTTTTTTTAAATATATATTGGTAAAAGTAGCTTTATAAAATTATATTTATTTAATATTAAATTTAATAAAATGATATTTATTAGTTTAAATAACTTTAATAGCTTATTAAAAGTTTTAGTAAAATATATTTAAAGTATTGCAAATAGAAATTAATTACTTATTTTTAGCTATTTTTATAGCTTTTAAGCTTTAAATAAAATAATAATTTAAATATTTTTAACTAAATACCTACTTTTAAATATAATTTTTTAACTAAGCTTATTTATTAGCATTAGTATTTAATATATTATTATTATATAATTTTGTTAATTTATTAGTAATTTTTAGTTTAAATTTTAATATTTATTTTTTAGCCTTATATTAAATACTTTTTTAATATTATAAATATAAGTATAATAACTAATGCTAAACTAATATTAAAACTAAAAATATATAAATATAATATTAGCAGTATAAAAAGTAATATATAATATAAAAAATTTGCTTATCCAAAAAACTATTTTAGAATAAAAGTTAAAAATAAAGTGCTTAAAGTAAATTATAGTAAAATTATAACTAATTTTTTAAAATACTTATACTTATATATAAATATATACTAGTACTTAAAAAAAGAATATATATAAAATATATAAGCTTAATATTAAAACTAAAGCTTATATAAATAATTATTTTTTAAATAGCTATTAAAAATAAAGTAAAGTAAAATTTATAATATTTTATAAAAAATTTAATAGTATTTAGCATTAATTTATAACTTATAATAGAAAATTAAAATTTTTATAAAATAAATTATTTTTATTAATAATTGTTAAAAATTTTATTTAGTAAATATTTACTAATATTTATAAATATAATTAGTTTATTTATTTTAAAAATATAAAATTAATTTATATATTAGCTAAAAATAATAAAATTTAGAAAAATTAAAAAATTAAAATTTTATATTAATAAAATATATAACTAAATAAATAATAATCTAAAAATACTTTATTTAATTAAATAAATACTTTTTATTTTTTTAAATATTTATAATTAAAAACTAAAATAAAAATTAAGTAAAGCTAACTATTTATAATATATTATTAAATATAACTTTTTATTTTTTAAAAAGCTTTTATTTTTATTTTATTTTTAAGTTTTAATATAGCTATTTTTGAAAATTAAGCTATTTTAGATTAATAAAACCCTATATATTAATAAATACTAAAAATATTTTTAATTGTTATAGTAATATTATAGCTTATAGTAAAATTTTTAGTATAATTATTATAATAATAAAATTTTAAATATTTATATATATATATATATATTATTGATAGTATATTAAACTAGTAAAATATATTTTTAATAATTAATATATAAAAATAAAATTAAATAAATTTAATTTTAAATTAAAATTTTAATTTATTTATTAAATATATAGTAGCAGTTTTATATTTACACAAATGTAAAACCCCTTTTTTACTATATCTTATAAAATAAAAGTAAAAAAACAGAATTTTAAAAAATTATTACCATAGTTTTACTATAATAATATAAGTACTATATTAACTTTTAGTATTAATTAAGTCTAAATTGATTTTAATATAATAAAAAAATAAACTGACTAAAAAGGGGTTTTATATTTGCACAAATAAAATAATATTTTTTAGTTTATTTTTAAATTAAAAATATAAATACTATAAATTATTAAAATTAATACATTAAATTATATATATATATAAAATACCTAAATTTTAAAATTTTAATAAAATTAAAAACTAAACTTTTGATTTATAAATTATTTTAAAATAATATAACCAAAAATTTAATAAGTTAAATAATATAACTATAGTATAATTATATAATTTATATTAATAACTTATTTATTTGATTATAAATATATAAGTTTTATATATGTTTAAAATTTTTGAGTCTTAAAAATTTTAAATATATACTAATTATCAATTATTTATTTTTAAAAAATAAAATAAAATATAGTATTTATGTTTTTAATTTAAAAATAAACTGAAAAATATTTGTTTTATTTATGCAAATGTAAAATTCTTTTTAGTTAGTTTATTTTTTTACTAGATTTCAATTAATTTAGACCTAATTAATACTAAAATTTAATATAATACTTATATTGTTATAGTAAAACTATGTTAATAATTTTTTATTTATTTATTTTATTTTATAAAATATAATAAAAAAGTTTTATATTTATGCAAATATAAAACTGCTGCTATATATAGTAAAATTATATATTTAAATAGCTTAATATTTTTTTAAATAAGCTTTTTTTAAAAAGTAAAATAAAAGTATTTAAGTAAAACTATATTTTTTTATAATATAGTTGTAAAAATATTATACTTATTAAATTTATATTTATTTTTACAGCTTTATTATAGAGATTTAGATAATACTACTTATATAATTAGTATATTTTTTAAGCACCCTTTTTTAAAAAAAATATTTTAAATTTAAAGCTTTACTTTAAAATTAAATTATTTATTTTTATAAAATTATTTTAGTAATATATTATAATATTAAAGCTATACTTTAGTATTTTATAAAGTTTAAAACTATTTAATTTTTTTATACTAATAGCTTTTTTTAATTTATAATATAGTTATATAGTAGTATTAAAATAAAATTATAATTTTATAATTTTATTTTATTATATTTAATAAAATTGCCTATTTTTAATAATGTATAGCTTTATAAAAAAAGTTTTAAATGTTTTTAAATATATAAAGCTTAGATTTACTTATTTAAATAAATTAAGTTAAACTAATATTTAGTTTTTTAAAATTTAAAATAGTATATTAAAGCTTTATTTTAATATATTATAAATTAATTGTAAACTTATATATATATATATATTATATTTACTTACTATTTAAGATATATTTAAATTATAAAAACTAAATATATAACTATTTAAAAGTATATTTTTAGCTATATAACTATATTATAAAATAGTATAATTTTTTAATATATACCTAATATTTATAATTATTAGCTTATTTTTTTAATTTTTAAAATTATAAGTATAGCTATATTTTATTAATTTTTTTAAATAATTAAAATTAAATGAATGTATATATTTATTATTAATTTGTTAAAATAATTAAGATATTAAACTTATTTTAAAAGTAACTACTAATAATTAAATATTATACTTTAATTTTACTTTTTGAAATAGTTAGTTTATTTAATAAAAAAAGGCTTATTCATTAATATAAGCTAAATAAAATAATACTTATTAAAAAATTTATTATTAATTATCTATATAAAAATAAAAATAATTTTTAAAAGCTTAAAACTAAAAAAGTAAAAAATTTTAAAACTTTATATTATTTTATAAAATGCTTATATTTAAAATAAAAAACTTTTTCTTATTATATAAAAAAATAAAAATAGAAATTAAGGTATAAAATAATATAAATTTTATAAAATAAGCTTTTTATATAATTTGAAAAGTAAACAACATATTTATTAGCTATATATATATTTAATTTTTTAGTTTTATATTATAATAGCTTAGAAATTTTACTTAATATATATTAATACTTTAAAAATAGCAATATTAAATTATTTAATTATATTGGACTAAAGTAATATAGCTAGTAAATAATTAATATAAAAATGTATAAAAATTTCTTAAATTTTAAATATAAAATAGTTATATATTTTAGATAATAATATATATTTAGTATAAATTTAGCTCTAATAATATTATTACTAATTATATAAACTAAGAATTAATACTTAAAATAGTAGCTTTAAATAAAATAATTTAAAAGCTAATTGTAGTTAAATATAAGCCAAAAAATAATAAGTTAATCTTTTATTTTAACTAATAAAGTAGATAATAAATTAACTATTACTTTGCTATTTGCTACAATATAATTAAAGATAGCCTTTCTCTATAAACTTTTATAAAATTACTAAAAGTATAAAAAATAATAAATATAAAAAAGAAGTAATTTTAAAAGGTGACAAAACTGAAAAAATTAACAGAAAATTTTATACTTCCTTTTAAAAAGCTACCTTTTAAGGTAAAATTAGTCTAAAACAAAGTTTAGAAAAAAGGTCTTTTTTTGTACTAAAGGATAAAGAAGCACCATCTTACTACTAGGTCTGGAAAGAGGAAACTATATATTATTTATATTAAATAAAATTAAAAAAATAATGGAGTATATACATGCTTTACATAATAAAAAGCAAATATATTCAAAAACTTTTTAAGGATATTGAATCAGTATGTAAAATCCTTTATTAAACTTGTATTTTCAAAGTATATTTTTTAATAAGAGGCTATTGATAAAATGCTTCTCTAAATCCAGATATATACTAGACTTTGCTGCAATAGTAAATATTCTGTCCTAAATAATAAACTAACTCATGTACTACAAACCATTGGTGGCTTGCATATGCGCTTAGTTTATTTTCCGTTATAAAAAATACTATATTAAAATTTATACTGAAAACAACTATTGTTAAATTTGTTTTTTAGTAATTAATGCATAAAATAACGAAAGGTGTAATTTACCTTGTTTACTATGAATATCTATTAATCGACTTATATATAAAAATTAACAGACAACTTCGTTTCGAATATTTTAATATAAAAATATTGTGTAAATTAAAGTTTAAAATAGTTCTTGATTTTACACAATTTTGGTTCATAAAATATATAATATTTTTGACAAAAACATATGGATCCCAGATCTTTAAGCTCTAATACGTCAAGAACCAATAATTAAATTTCTCCGAATCAATTATTTACAAATACTTGATTTCAATATCAATTTATAATTTTTATCACATATATATACAATCTGATAAAGATACTAAAGTACCAATATAACGAATTAGTATAAAGGACCACTTATTATATTATTTACGATTAATTCCTTTTAAAGTCTCTAAGTTTAACTTCTAATAAACATATTTCTCCCGATTTTCTTTATTTTAATTTCGTACTTCTTTTTATGACAATACGATAAAGTTCCTATGTACTAGCAGATTAACTATTGTATTCCGATATGCCTTTCCATCAAATATTTTGATTTCTTTTAGCCTGTTACGAAGCAATACTAAAGTATTTATAATTCAGTGCTATCTAAGTAAAATAAGATATATTTAACTTCACATAAGCTTTAATTTAAGAATTTGGCCATCAAGATCCAAGGTTCTAACAAAAAATGTAAAGAATTTTGTCCAAAGTAATTAATACTTTAGATTTTTTTCTATTCTTATAAAATTGGAATATTAGTTTAGGAATCGGAAGTTTAAATCTTACGTTTTATTTTGCTTAAGTATGCATAAAGCAATATCAAGTACTAGCATCGAACTATTTTACGATTCCTAAATAAATATACCAGCTCGGCGGGAGTATATTTTTTTAGACATAGATTTAACTGAAACTAATTATTAAAAACTAATAAAAGCTGGGTAACCTCCGACGATTAAGGTATAAATATTGATATGATATTCAAAGCATATTAATACACATTACTCAATCGTATTCAAATTATAAAAACAGCTTAATATATAATAATAAACATGCACTTCAAAGCAGCCATTATTTCAAGTATCTTAATCGCATGTGTGTTAGGTGCACCAACTACAGTTAATACCATTAGCAACTTACCGAATACTCATGACCACCAAGGACAATTATTTAGTAACACCGATTCCAAAAGCAGTTTATTAAACAAGTTAGCAAAACCGGTCGATGAATCTAAATTACTTACTGATGATAAAGACAAGAAAGAGGCTAACGATAAAACTAAGAAAGATGATGATAAAACCAAGAAAGATGACGATAAAAGTAAGAAAGACGCTGAAGATAAGGCTAAAAAGGATGCTGCCGATAAAGCTAAGAAGGACGCTGAAGATAAAGCTAAAAAAGATGCTGCTGATAAAGCTAAGAAAGATGCTGAAGAAAAGGCTAAGAAAGATGCTGAAGACAAAGCTAAAAAGGATGCTGAAGATAAGGCTAAGAAAGATGCTGAAGACAAAGCTAAAAAGGATGCTGAAGATAAGGCTAAGAAAGATGCTGAAGACAAAGCTAAAAAGGATGCTGAAGATAAGGCTAAGAAAGATGCTGAAGACAAAGCTAAAAAGGATGCTGAAGATAAGGCTAAGAAAGATGCTGCTGATAAAGCTAAGAAGGACGCCGAAGAAAAAGCTAAAAAGGATGCTGCTGATAAAGCTAAGAAGGAAGCCGAAGAAAAAGCTAAAAAAGATGCTGCTGATAAAGCTAAGAAGGAAGCCGAAGAAAAAGCTAAAAAAGATGCTGAAGATAAAGCTAAAAAGGATGCTGCTGATAAGGTCAAAAAGGATTTAGAAGATAAGAAGAAATACAAGAAGGATAGTAAAAAGAATTATAAAAAAGGATCCAAGGATAATAAGAAAAAGAGAGCTTAAACGTTGGGGAGTTGGGATTTCGAAGAAATTTTGTATTTAAATTTTAATTTAGATCATATAGAATTCATATTATCATTAATAAACTTTTATTTTATTTTTATTTTGGGTTTTCGCTTTATTAGAGTAGATTCATTAAATATTCCATCCTTTAGCTAACCATTTTATTTTATAAATATATTTTAGATTAACAGCATTTTAAACATAACTTAGGAATTAATATTATATAAAAAATATATTGTAGTTTTTACAGATATATAGTTTACATTTTTTATTTTAATTATTTTATAATAAATTTTTACTTTTTATAGAATATCCAAGTGCAATTATAGTAGTAGATATACATTTGTATAAATATATGTCTGCTACTATATTAAGTAACCAAGTATATTTTAAAAATATAGCTTATATTTCATTTTAATTTATAAGTTATAAATTCCAAATTTATATATCTTTATTAATAATTTTATTTATTTTAAGCTAAAAAAGTATTATATACAAATTATTTTTTTATAAAATTTAATACTAAATTAAACTTGTAATAAATTAAAAAGAAATATATATATCTTTTTAACTTTTTAGGTCTTTATATAAGATATTATATATATATATTTGCAAGGTTAATTAATAATTAATATATTTTAAAATTACTAGCTAGTATTATATAAAGAAACTGGTTTTAAATAGTATATTTAAAATAATTTAATTAATAATTTAAGTATAGTATTAATATATATACTATTATTAATTTTATAAAAAGAAATAAAAAATAAGTAATTGCTATAACCTTTTTTAATTTTACTATATAAATTCTAATTTATTAAAATATATATTTTTTTATTTTTAAATTTTATTAGTAAAGTAGTTAGTAAATTTTTTATACTAATAATATTTTTATTTTTTATTTTAAGCTTTACTTTATTATAATATATTACTTAATTTTTTTATACTTTTTTTTTAGGTTTAATTTAATCAAAAAAGTATATAAAGCTATAAATTAAATATAATATACTTTAAATATGTTATTTACTTTTTTTAAAATTTATATTTTATAATTTTTTTGTTTTTTTGCTAGCTAGTAATTAATTTTATCACTTTTACTTTTTCTTATTAGTAATTAACTTTACTATATTTTTATATAAAATAAATATTTTTTTCTACTTAGTTATACTTTTTTTTAAAGTTTTTTTTTAATTTTAGATTAATTTTAAATTATGCTTTTTTAAAGTTAGTTTTTATTTTTATACTTTATTTTTGCTTTTTATTATATTTTTATTCTACTTTTATTTTAAATATATAGTTTTTTTATTATATAACTTTGCTAATAAATAATAAGTATTTTATACTATTTTTTATTATATTTTTTAATTATTTTTATTTACTACTTTAAATATATTAAAGCAGTATTTTATTAAAAAAATATTATTATTTTTTTAAATAAATTTTTTACTTATATTTTATATAAATATTTACTATTAAAAAACTTGTTTTTTTTACTATCTATATTATAAACTAACTTTTTTATTTATTAAAACTAGTAAATTTCTCTAATAATATAACTAATATTAATATTAGTATTATTATATACTAAATTGTAACTGTTATTACTTTTTTTAGCTAACAATAATATTAAAATAATTTTAATATTATAGTATATATTTATAAGTAAGTTGCTTTATTTATAATTACTATATTATTTTAATAGTCTATATTATATAACTTAAATATTAGCTTTAAAATAATACTTTAAACTAAATATTATATTTATATTATTAAACTAATTAGAAAAAAGTTAGCTTTATAATAAAATTTTAAAGCTAAAAGTATATTAATTATTTAAATAACATTGTATAAATAAATAGAAAATTTAATAAATATAATATTTTAGTAAACTTATTATTAAAATAAAGATTATATATTAGCCTAATTAAATTAATAGGTTTTTATAGTTTAAAGTTATAAATAGTAATTATATAATAAATTATAAATTATACTAATTTAGCAACTTTAAAATTATATTTTAAAAGTATAAAAAATACTTAGTACTTTTAAAGTTTTATTTTATATATATAAATTTATATTTAGTATATATATATTAAAATTTAATATTATTATTTTTATACTATTATTATAAAAATATATGTTTAGTTAAATTAATTTTTTTAAAAGTTTATTTAAAAAATTATTAATTTATAAATTTATATTAAGCATATCTGCTTTTACAACTAGTAAAAATTATATTAGTAAAGAAAATCTAAAAAATCTTATAAAAAGTAATGAAATTATATAATTTATAGCTTTATAGTTTTAATAAAATAGTTAAAGCTTATAGCTTCCAACTTAAGTATTTATAAGCTTATTTTATAAATAAAAAAGGATATTAATTTAAATAAATTATTTTTTACATAATAAAAAAAAATATATAATATTAATTTTTTTATTATAGTAAATAATTCCTTTAATTTAAGTTTTTTTTCTTTAAAGCTTTTAGATATATTTTAGCATATTTAAATTTAAAGAAGTATATCTACTATAAAGTAATAAATATACTTTTATTAATATTATTTACCTTTTAAATTTTCTATTTTCTATATAAATTTTGATAAAATATACTGAAAGTTTTAAACTTTATATAAATATAAATCAAAATAAATAATGTTAGTTTATTTAGTTAAAATTTAATTATATAAAATTTTTAACTTTTTAATAAACTTTTTTAATTTAAAATTAACTACTTTTAAAAATAGCTATTTTTTTGTTTATATTCTTAAATAAATTTCTAGTAAACAATTATGCTTTTAAAATATATTAAACTATTAGCTAATATTTACTAATAGTATACTTTTATAAAACTATAGTATATATTATTAAGTTTTTATTTACCTTTTTTTTAATAATTTATATTATACTAACATTTAGATTCAAAAAGTAACATTGTCTTAAGCTTAATTTTAAATTGGTATTTAGTTTTATAAAGTTAATATAAAGTTATTTTTGAAAATTTTATAAAGTAAAAAATTAGTATAACTTTATATAATTTATTAAAAAGCATTATATAAAAAAGTGTTTATAATCTAAACTAAACTATTTTGCAATTCTATTTTAAATAAGGGTTAAAACCCTACTTTTTTAGCTTGACTTACTTAAAAAGTCAGTTTAATTTAGGATTACTTTGCTTACTATGTTATTAAGCAAAAGCAAAATTAAATTTTATAGTTTTTCAATATGTTATGGTTTAAAATTAATAACTCATCTCAATATAAATTAAATTAGTAATTAAAAATTAGTGGTTGTCAATAACTGTTAAGGTTTTAAGCATTAGAATTGATAGTAGTTACTACTCATCATTAAAGCATTAAGGGTTAAGATAGAAAATTAATATGTGGTATTAAAATTTAAAAAACTAAATGAATCAGATCATTTTTGCTAAAAAAAAGCTAATAAATAATTAAAATTTTGAAATATTTAAATATAAATATAACTTTTGCCAAAAATGAAATACTAAAAAAAATTAAGTAAAGTATCAACTTCATATACCAACTACTTATTTTACCTTCAAAGCTCCACGCTCAGAAATTTTGCCATCAGGACCGGATACTCTCTGACATAGATCTTGAATGTGTTCGGTAGTAAGTTTGATAGTTCGGTAGGCTTTCATCAGCTTCTCGGGAGTTAATTGGTCGTGCGGTATGTGTAATATGAAAGGCATTAATTCGGCAGAAGTTGGACAGTGTTGTAGTAGGTAGGAACGAACACTTGCTAGTATGGCTAAACCAATTCGGAACAATATTTTAACACCTTTGTAATAAAAAAGATCCCATACTCTTAGAACGGATGCCCAGGGTAAAGTTGTAGTGTAAACGGTCAAAAACCAAGGTGTAACGTATAGCAAGGGGGTTACGTCGTTACTTGTCTTAAAAAGTATTAGTTAGAACTTACATCAATACTTACTAGATGCTTAGAGAGTTTGGGATCGTGCTCGTTAAGTAGATATTCAAATACAGCAGCGTGGACTCGAAGTTGGGCTAGTGTGGGTGTAAAGTATCCTTGAAGATAGTTGCGTATAGTGGCAACCAGTAACCAGAACGCTGATTCCTCATCCAATCCTTGCATCAGCATCAATCCGACTAACATACCCATACCTTGACAATATCCTACTTCAGGGTTATATTGAGCGTAGGCCTGCAGAATGCGGTGTAGCTGGAGTTGTCCTTCCGAATTGTCATGGTAGAAAAGTGCATGAGTAGGGTAGGTTCGACGGATATCCCGTTCGATGACTTCGTATATCGGAGTCGCGTCACGGCTCAACATTTGCTGGTAAACTTGGGACTGAGTTGTTGTATCAGCTCCGGATAAGTAAGGCCAGACTTTGACGCGGACCGCTTCGGGGATTCCTGCTTCTACTAGTTTCTTAACCTAGACGAATATAAGCGTCACAGATATAAAATGAACTTACTCGGTAGGATTTTCGGGCTTTACGATTGGGCCAGCTTTTTGTTATTGTATACCATTTGGCTTCTTTGGTCAGATTGAACTGGAAATCTCGGTCTGATTTATCACTAAATAAAATTGAATTATTAGGCAAATTTATAAAAAGTATGGTATACTTTAGACCAGACATTGTTGATTTAGCATCCTCTTCGTCATCAGACATACCAGTTATAAACCCATAGGCATCTACATGCAACAACTGTCCATCTGTTTTGGAATGCAACGACATGTTTTTAAAACTAGTACTGCTCATAGAACCACCTTTACGAAATTCATTAAGCCCTGCTAAATCAGATTTACCGGATTTGAGCAATAATAATGAAGGATCCACTTTAGCGCTAGTCATATAATCAGTAGCTTTATTCCTGAAGCTTCTTATTCCTGATAATAATCCCTTGCTGTTAGGCTTACTACCATCACGCTGGTAGAATGTGGAAGTAGGAGTCACGTCAGTAGATTGTGTATCCGTTATAGAAACGCTAGGAAGAGTGGTATTACTTGAATTGTAATTAGGGTTCAGAGGTGAGTTCATATTTTTAAATTTGGGGCTTCCAGGATTACTAAAATCAGGTAGTGAGCGATGCTGGGATAGCTTAATTTTTAAGTTAAAATTAGTTGGTGGAATCAATCCTTCGCTATTTCCATCTGATGATTCCATATCTTCCATTGAACTTTCGCTAGAGGGTAATTCTAATAAAGATGGAGGTATCCTTTTCGATGTTAATTCAGTTTTCAATATCCCAGTCGGTACATCTTGATCCAAAAGGGCTGTAAAAGATAAATACTTTTCTTTATTACGCGTAGGTGTGGCTGAAGTTAAATTTAAGTAAATAACATTAACGTCTTCTAAATTGAAATGGCCTATCCGTTCTCCTATTGTTCCCTATTAATAAAAGCTTAAAAAGTGATGAATAATACGATTCATACTAAATACAAATTGCCATTTAAAGGTTTTAATATAGTTATTATATCTCCTTTATATTATTTATGAGAATTCGAATATTAAATTAATATTTTTACCAGTTTTACATGGTAATAAATTTTCTCCTCCTTGAACGTCGATTTTAGCAATACAAGTACCTATACCACCTATTAATCATTTTAGTTATAAGCAATTTGATATAATATGTTTTTATTTAAAAGTTTACCATCATTAGAAAATTTTATCAATTCTTCCTGATTCATCTTAGGGCTTAAATTCCAACTTTGCTATAGATTGACTACTCAAGCACACCAGTATGATCTGCTAATTTCGGCTTTTGCAAAATGGCTGTTTGTTTTGGTTACTAACTTTTATCTATAAAAGGTCTTGGCTTTCTATTATTGTAGGTATCTAATTTAAATAGAAAAAGTATTCTATATTCTAGATCGTAGTTAACGTTATGACATATTAAAATTAAGACTTAAAATCACATTTATTTAAGTTAGACTATTCTGTCCCTCACCTATTTAAATGTCTACAAATGATTAAGTTCAAAGAAATTCTAGTTTTATATCTTTATTATTGTTAAAACATAGAGCATATCTCGTTATCTGTCTTATGATAGTCAAAAACTATATAAAGGATCACTTTTACGAACAGTACTCTTTATAATATAACAATTTCATTTAGTTCGATTCAATCATATCTTAGGGATTAAGCAACATTCCTTTTTTTTACATAGTACTTCGCTTTATGCTATACGCACTGAATATAACTATTGTCCACAAGACTTTTATACTATATATTTTATTTTTAGCATAGTATTACGATTTTTATTTACTAATTTATTTATCAGAGTTGTATCAAGGTATATGAACCATTATAATCAGCTCAACCTCGTTTAACTTATTACGTAATCTTTTTACTGTTAGTAAGCAACTTTAAATAGGGCTTTCATAACTCAGTAGATGGACCTGGAAATATTTACAAATTATCCTCAAAAATATAGAAAGAATTAATATAGAAATTACAATTGAAAATTCTCCTTTTGTTAATAAAATCCAAATTAAGAATAGCAAAAGAGTTTTAACTGGAGCGAATTGACAATTAAAAGCAATAAATTTAAATTTGAACTGCAAATTTAAAAAATTTTAATACCTCAAAATCTTAAAGTATTTAATAAAAAATGGCAACTTTAAAAAAAATTTAATTAAAATAAAACTATAAAAGCTTTAATGTTGAGCCTCCCAAACTTTACCAGAAGGATTTTGGTTAAAAATTGGAGGTTTAATTTTTTCCCCAATAGCTGTTTAATTTTATTTTAAATTTACTATTGAAAATGTCAATTTACAGAATGCTGATTTTTATATAGCAAACTTTTATAAGCCAAAAATAGACAGAAACTAGGATAATAGAAAAAAGTATATATAAACATTATTTAAAAATTAAGTATTAAGATTACTGTAAATACATTACTACATTTTATAAATTACTATTTTTAATACTAAAATTTTAAAATTAAAATATATATAATTATAAAGCAGAAGTTTTTTAATATTTAACTTATTTGTTAGCTTTAATGTAAATACAGCTTAAAAACTCTAATTTTTTTTATATTTTTTAACTTTAAATATTGCAATCTATATATATAAATTTAGCTTATATTTAAATAAGTTTTTTTAAAGTTTAAGTAGCTATTATTCTAATAAAAAAGCTTAAATAAATATTTTTTATATTTAAATTAATTTTAAGTATAAATATAAAACTAACTTAATAAAAATATTGCTTATTAGTATAATTTTAATATTATTTATATTTAAAAGTATAGCTAATATATAATAATTTAAGCATTAAATTGTAATTTATTTTATATAAATTTTATAAATAATTAAATATATTTAAAAAACTATATAAAAAAACTTTAAAGATAAAATTATTATAGTAATTTAAAAATATTTATATTTATATTAAAATATTTTCTTAATACTTAATTTTATAAATTATATACTTTTTATAGCTATTTTGAAGCTTTTTAAATTAGCTTTACTAATATTTTATCTTTATATTATATATAAAAAGTATACTTAATACAATTTTATAATTTATTATTGTTTTTTTCTTTACTATATAAAAAAAGTAAAGTATAATTTTTATAAACTTTTTTTAGTATTTTTAAGTTAAATTTAAAAATATTTAATTACTTTTAATTAGATTAAAATATAAGCTATATATAATATAAAAACTATATTTTTATACTAATTAAAATTTTTAATACTAGTATTTTATATACTAAGCTAGCTTAATAGTTTAAAAAAAAACTTTTAAAAAAAATTTAAAATAAAAAAATACTTTTAGTATAAAATTTTGCTAATTAATTATACTAACTATTTTTTATAAATAATTTTAATAATATGCTATAATATAAAAATATAGCTTTAGTATTTTACAAATTTTAAAAATTAACTAATTCTATTTATATTTAATTTTTTTTTACTTAGTAGTATAATTATATAATAATAAAAGAATTAAAATATAGCTTTATAACTTTTATAATACTATACATTATAAATTTATAAATTTTTTATATTTAGTTATAGTAAAAGTTAAATATTATCTTAGTTTTTTAAATTTTTTTAGTTTTACTACTAATATTACCAGTATCTATTAGTAAATTTTAAGCTTTTATAGTATTAAAATAAGTTAACTTTATAAAAAATTATTATTATTAAATATAATAACTATAATAATATATAAATAAGCTTTCACTTTTTTATAAACTTTTATTTTTTTAATTATAATGAAATTATTTAAAAATTTATTACTTAAAATTTTAACTTTATATTAAGTAAAATAGTTTTAAACTATAATAATTATAAAGTTATTTAAATAAATAAATATTTTAATATAATTAAAATAAACTTAACATTTTAAAAAGTTTAAAAACTTTATCAATTAACTATATTAATTAATATTTTTTATAAAATAAAACTATTATTTTTCTTTTTCATAATTTTTTTTTAAATAACATTTTTAAATTTATATATATATATATTATAATAAAATAAAGTAAAACTAATAAAAACTAGTATTTTATCTTATAAACTAGTAATACTTTCTAAAACTAGTTTTATTTTCTTTAATATACTAAGTATTTACTTTATTTCTTTAAATAATTATTTATAAAACTTTAAAAAAATTAAATATAAAAATTTATACTAAAGCTTACTAAATAGTTATTTTATTATTATATCTTATATATTAAATAAATTTTATTAAAAAAGCTTTTAAGTAATTTAAAATTTATTTACTTAGTTTTTATTAAATAAGTATTATTATTTTTTATTTTATTTAAAGCTTTATAATTTAGTAATAATAACTAAAAATTTTAGCTTATTTTACTTTTTAATAGTTTATTATAACTACTTTGAATCTTTTATATATAGTTTTTTTTAGTTTAAAGTTGTTAGCTATATTAGCTATATTTTAATATTATTTTTTTACTAATATTTTTTCAAATAATATTAGCTAATTAATAAATAATACTTTATATATATAAAATATCTACCAACTTATTTAAATAAAGCCTTTTAATTACTTATAAAGCTTTTTTTAAAGGAGTTTTTATTTAAATATAATACTTTTAAATTAAAAAACTAAATTTAAAATAATATATAATATAATATTAATTAAAATAAAGTTTATTTAATTAAAATATTAAGATATACTTATTTTTTCTTAATATATAAAATAGTATATTATTTTATATTAGTATTAATCTATTACTAACTTTATATTTTTTTTCAAAATAGTTTAGAATTAATATTTAATATAATAAAATATATACTTTTAGTATTATTAGTAATAGTATTTCAGATTTTAATTTTAAAGCTTTTTTTAATTAAAATTTTTAATATAAATAAAATGATTTTACTACTAAATTAATAATAACTCCTTTTTAAAAAATGATAAATTTAAATACTTTTAGCTTTTTAAAAGTTTATAAATTAAATTATTTAAAATTTATAAATATTAAAAAAAGTTTAAATACTTTAAAATTTTTAAAAAGGTATAAATATACTTATTATTAATTTTATATTTAAGTTTAATATTTTAAATATTAGTAACTTTACTTTAATTTTAATTTATTAAAATTTTTACTATTATTTATAATAATATAATATTTATTTTTTATATTTTACTAATTTTAAAAGTAGTAGCTATATTTTTATTTAATATATTATTTTTAGCTAGCCTTTAAATTTATTTAATTTTAGCTTATAAATTTTTTAAAAATATATCTTTATAATAAAATATTTAACTTTAATTTATTATTTTAGTATTAATTATTTTATTATGTTTTTATTAATATAATTTTTAATTAATTAAAAGTTTTATTTAACATTTAATATATTTTTTTAGTTATATTTATAGGTAATTAGCTTTAAAAAGTGATAATTATTAATATATTTAATAAATAATCTTAAAATAAAAGTAAATAAATATAAAATTATACTAATTATATATTAATATTACTATTTTATAAAAGCTATTATTTTTTTTAGTAAAAATATTATTTACTATATTTTGTTTTAAAGCTTATTTTTAATCTAGTTATAGCTTATTAAAAATAAATAAAATAAAAGTATAATTTATATTAATTTTACTTTAAATAACTAAAAATCTAAACTGTATTATTAGCTTTTATAGCATTTAAAAAGAATTTATTTTATTTTATTAAAGTTTTTATTAGTAAATTTAATTATAGTTTTATTATCTATTCATTAATTTTGCTAATAAAAATTTTAATAAATTTTAAATTTTGCTATTTTTAAAATAATACTTTAAAAATTTAGAATATAAATGAATAATGTTATAAAAATAATTTAATTTAAAATATTAATTGCTTTAATTGTATACTTCTGTAATTTTATGAATATTGAAATAAAAGAGAATTTAAATAGGTTATTTACAGATAGAATATAGATTTAGCCTTTTAATTAATATTAATTTTTGTAGCATAGTATAAAATATATTGTAATTATAATATAAAAAATATTACTATTTAACTTTTTAGTATAAAATTGAACTTTATTATGCCAGTTAGGTATAAAAATAGATTATTTTTAAATTTTAAACTAATACTTATTAATTTTACAATATTATAATAGAATTTAAAATTATAGATTTATAATAAATATATTAAACATTTGTATAAGCCTTCGTTTAGAATCGCACTTATTGGGATTCAACTCGAAATTATTTTCTCCGAAGATTTAAATTGTCTAAAAATTTTTAACTTAAATAAATGAGATTCGATTTAAGCTCATTTCAGTTGAACTCCGTCTCATTTGATAAAAATTGAGTATAAATAAAACAACTTTAATAGCGAACAAAAGCTAATTTAACTCGTTTGGGTTACGTATTTTTGAATGAACTTTACAACATATCAGTTAGTTAATGATAAGAAAAAGTTGATAAATTTGGTAAGGTATAAAAGGGTGAAGTTTTTTAATCTTTTAACTTTAACTTATCCCACCTTCCAATTCAGGTACTTTATAAGTGTTTATTCTTAGAGTGAAAAAGTATCTTTTTCAACTATATACAAACTACCGACTTTTTTAAGCGATTAACTTGTAGAATGGCAACTATTGATTACGATTCCAAAAAAGTTATATTTCAATGGAATTATGAAGGGGAAAGGGTAGAAATTGCCGGTAACTTTCAACTCCAGGGTGTGGAGGACTGGTCTCCTATCGCTTTAAATTACGACGAAACTTCTGGAAAACGTAGCAGGCAACTCGATCTGAAACCTGACACTGACTATACGTTTAAATTCGTTGTAGATGGCAACTGGTGTTACGACCAAAGTTTTCCTAATGAGACGGATAGCGGTGGTAACACGAACAATGTTTTTAGATTTGAATCCAGATCTGTTGAACACGAGAATGATTCAAATGAAGTTAAAAGCAACGAGTATAATTTACTGTATTTTTACTTTACTAACTTTTAATATATAGCTTAAATTTAACCGAAGTTGAAGATATACCTAAACCTGAATTGATCAAAGAATCTGTAGAGAAAGATGAACCAGTTTTAACAGAACAAGAAGCTATTTTGAATAAATCTACTTTACGTGAAGCTCAGAGTTCTGAGATATCGGTTGAAATCCCAACTTTTGAAGAAACTTCCAAAGTTGAAGTTGAAGTTGAAGACATCTCTGAACCTGAATTGATCAAAGAAGTCGTAGAGAGAGAAGAACCAGTTTTAGTAGAACAAGAAACTGTTTTGAACAAACCAACTGTACATGAAGCTTGGACTTCTGAAGCATCAGTTGAAATTGAGGATATCCCTAAACCTGAATTGATCAAAGTTGTAGAGAGAAAAGAACCAGTTTTAGTAGAGCAAGAAGCTCTTTTGAATGAATTGACTTTAAATGAAGCTCAGGCTTCTGGAAGATCAGCTGCACCTCTGGTTCATGAAACTTCTGAAGCTGAAGTTGAGCGTCAACTTGAGCCTGAATCCAAACATGCCGAATCTATTTTAGGACTAAACTTAACCTCAGAGTTTCTCGTCAATCCTGAAAATAAATGTGAGACCGAGCACATACAGGAAATCGATTATACCGAAAATGCCGGTAAATCTCTAAAAACCGAAAATTCCGATACTCTTTCGCCTTATGAAGTAGAACCTTCCAGTGAACATCATAATACCAACGTTTCCTCTTACACCGAACGTCCCAATTACCTTGACGAAGGTGTAGTGCTAGGTGAACTTACCCCACCATCCAAATCAAAGAGCATTGATATTTCAGGTACATATTTTTAAATAACGACACTAAAACATAGCGTTTTTTAGAAACCGAGACAACTGAAGAATCAAAAGGTATACAATTACCCGAAAAAGTCGAATTAGAACCGGAACCTAAGGAAAATATGATATCACCTAGCATTAAAACCAAAGAAGGTATGTTGAAATTTTTAATTATACATTAATCCTTTATCTAGAAACCAAATCATCTGAAAACTTAGCTAAACGTGCTCTTCAAGCTAAAAAAGAACAACGCGTACGTTTTAACTCTTTGTAGTTTCTAACATCATATTTTTAGAATGCTGGCAAGTATTTCGGATTGACATACTTCGAACTAGTTACTGGATTTTCGGTCTTAGTTGTAGGTTTCTCCATCGCTGCAGCCTCCCACTTTTGGAATAAGTATGTTTTTAATATATTTCCTTTTACTAAGTCAGTTTAAGAAGCTAAACGTTAGCTACATTAAGTTTATTATGAACTTTAAAGACTTCCTCGTATGTTGCTTAGATGTGTAGATTTTAATTCTTTTCGCCAATATAATAAATATCCTATGTATATAATTGCTTGGTATATAGTTTTTTATAATTTAATCCCATGTTCATTTTTATATCAAAATTGAGCTATGTAAATGCACATTACTCCATCCTACATTAATAGAAACGTTTGGTCACAATCTTATTTTTTTCAAAATTTAATAGAATGATTCTTATTATTATATATAATTGCTGTACATCTTTTACATTTGATATTATATATCTATATCACCATACTAAGTATAGAGTAAATACAGTAGTTACATGTGGTTATTTAGAAATAGAAAAAATAAACCTGAAGTTTTTCTATTAATGTAAGGTAGAATAGTATATCAACAATTTTAAAATAACTTATATTCTATAGGTAAATGACAATACTTAATAAATTTCATAAATTTAAAAAAGCCTTTAATGTTTATAATATTTAAAATTATATATATAAGTACTAAAATAATATTATAAAACATAATTATAGATACTTTAGTAAATAAAGTTAAGTTAATATCTTAAATAACTATATAAGTTAAATATTACAAAATAATATAATTTTTAGTTTGCTTATAAGAATAAAATACTATATATAAGGCTTTAATATATATATATATAAATAACTATTAATACTAAAAAACTAAAACAAAAAGCTTTAAAAAAGTAGCCTAAAAGTAACATTAAAAATAAATTTTAATATAGTAACAGTTATAAATTTATATAAATATATAGCTATTTTTAATTTATATATTATAAAATTAAAATAAATAAACTTGAACTAAAAAAATATATACTATAATTTTAATAAAAAGTAGTTAAATATAATTTTTATTTCTTTATTTCTTTATTTAGTTATATAAATAGTTTTTAATTATATTTTTGCTTTTTTATAAACTTATATTAGTAGATTTAGCATTTATTAAACTTTTTATTATAATTAATTTTAATCTAACTAATTAGCTAATTTAGTTTTAAAATTTATTAAAACTAATAATAATATTATATTTATATTTTATTTTATTAATATAATATTTATTAAAATAGTTTTAATAATATATTATAATATAAAGCTTTATTTTTATACTTTATAAAGCTTAAAATCTATTTAATTTTAGTTATATTATAAAAATTAAAGTATAATTTTATAGTTTATATAATATAATTAGCTAATAATTTATTTTAAAAATTATAATAAATATTAATAGTATATATGTATAATTTATTAAAAACTTTATAATATAGTTACTATTAGTAATATTTAAATAGTTATATATATATTTTAAATATTTTAAGCTAAAGCTAACTAAAAATAATGTAGTTTATAAAAATAATTATACTACTTTTAATATTAATAAAATAATAGCAAATAAATATAATACTATTATAAATTAAAGAAAAGTATTAATATAAGTAGTAATTAAAGTAAATTTACTAATTTTTAAAGTTATAAAATTAGTTATAATAATAATAATAATTTTTTTTTTAAATATAAGTAGTAAAAAAAATTAAGCTAAAGCTAATTAAAACTATAATTTAGTTAAATAAGATTATAATAAGCTTTAAAAATATATAAAAGTATTTTTATAGATAAATCTAAAATTATAAAGTGCTTTAATATTATTTTACTAAAAATATTATTAAAAATAGCTTAAAATTAATATATATAATTTTATTTTAAGTAATTAAAATGCTATTTTCAAAAGTAGTATTAAAATTGTAATATTTTAATATAAATAGTTTTTAATTTAAAAAATAAAAATAAAAATAATTTTATAGCATTTAATTATATAATTACTACAATATATAATAATATTATAAATAAAATTAAAGTATATAAAATATATATTAAAAATACTAAATACTAAAAAATATGTATATATTTACTTTTTTATAATTTTGATTAAATTTTACTATTTTTTTATAGTTAGACTTAAAAGCTAGTTAACTTTAAACATTTATAAAATATAATATTTTAAAAAAAAAATAGCTTATTTAGTTTTTTTTTAACTACTTATAAATTTAGTTAAATTTATTTTATTTTAAACTTTTATATTGCTTTTATATAGTTATATCTAAACTATAAATAAAATTTATTAAACTTTTAATTTTTAATTTAATAAATATAAATGAAACTAAGCATATATTTATATAATTTATATTTACTACTATAGTATAATATAATTAGTAAAGAAAAAGCTTAAATTATAGTAAAAAAATATATAATTGTAGCAATTTATCTTGATAAAATATAGCTTTTAAAGTTTATTAAAGCTAAAATTATAAATTTAAAGCTAATTAAAAAATATAAATATATTAGCCTAAATTTAAACTTAGCTTGAATTATAAAAATATTAATTTTATTAACTTCATTTCCATTATCTATTTATTGATATAATTTTAAAGAAAACAGTTTAATTTGTAAAGCTAATTCAGCTTTAAGCTAAGGTTGAGATGAATTATCTTCATTTATAGTAAAAAATTAAACTAGATGTTAAATGATAAAGTTGCCATACTAGGATACTTCATAACAGTGGATATAGCCATTATTATTTTTAAATGGTAGCAATGATTAGTATATTTTAGTATAAAGTGTGATGTTATAGTCTTTATACCCAGTAGACCAGAACTTGAGGACAGAAGGGAATATTCTTATTGCAGCTACTAAGAAATTTAAACTCATTTAATCTTCTATTCAAACATAGTCACGTTTTATCAAAAGTAGGGAAAATTTTTAGATGCTTGTTGAGTACCATAAAAGTTCAATAAAGCAATTTATTCCGAGTTATTTTCGTACCATAAAGGATGCACTGTGCGGTACCTAGAACAATATATTAGATCTCCACAACCGTAATAAGATACGATAATAATTTTACGTACGCTTATAACTGAATCAATAAACTTAGTTTTAACTATGAAATTTATACTTTCAAATAATTGATGTTTTAAGTGGAGTAAAAGTCTAACGTTTAAAGTATGGCTCCAGGGTTACTTTTCAACACTAGTTGTTTTGAATAGCTTGTGGTTTAGAAATGGGCTAGCCCCTTTTCTCATACATTTTTATATATTGTAATCGTTTTATGATTTATACAATATCAATACATTAGCTAAAACTCATACGCTTAGCCATACCTAAAATTAAAATGACTCATAAACAACGTGCAGTGATACTGCACTTACAGCTGATTTTTCCCTACTGCAAAATTAGTCCTTCAATACCCGATTTATTGCGACCTCCTTAAAATCTTCTAACCAACTATTGTGGTGTTGATCTAAACTTTGATTGAATAAATGCGGTTCGTGCTCAAACTATTGGAAGAAATTTTAAATTAAATTTCATAATTTGGCCATCTTTCGCTATATGACGGAAAAACTTTGAAATTTGACTAAGAAATTTAATACATTTATAAAGTATTTTTGAAGCTAAACTTGGAATTAGCGTTCAATCAAGTTAGCTTTTCTGCCAAGAAAATAGTACTTTTCAGAAAAGTAAAATTGACAAATAAGCTATATGATTCAAAATTTCAAAATTTTTATATAGCTACCAAATTACATTAAAAAAAGCACTATATAAAAATTTGAATTTTAAAGCATAAAAAAATAGAATTTTAATTTCATAATCGATTTTATGTAACAATTTAAAATTTATGCGAAAATGAAATTTGATTGAACGTTAGATCTCAAATCAAGATCTAAAAAGTACTTTTAAGTTTAAACATGATTTGACCTTTTCGAGGCAATTCTAAAAAATTCTAAAATAATATTGTCTAAGTTTAATATATTTTTGATTACAATCTTTTATCAGTTCTAAGTGCGTTATTTTACTTTTAACCCCTTGTTGTTTAAAGGATGTAGGGGTAGAGGTATGTTATATCAATATTCCCCAATTAAAATAACAGTCACCACCACAATAAAAAAGTTAGTTATATGAACCTTGATGATGAAACTGGCTGCATATTTAAAATAGTTTGGTTGGGAGTTTGATTCAAAAATGAATTTATATTAATGTTGCAGTTCCAATTACAATCAATTTATTTATAAATTGTGCTTCTGTAAAATTTTAATTATCCTAACTTTTCTAAACTTCCGAGACTACCCTGCTTTAAAAGTTGTTTTAAAAAAGGCGGTATCCGATATCTGGCGCTGCTAGCTACTGTTATCCAAATATATGTAAAGGGTCGAAATATATGTATTTTATATATTCAATGTTAGTAAAAGAAGGAAAGAGGCTTAATTAAACAGCCGATACTCAGCCTAAGTGTAGAGGCATCTAGAAAGATCACCTATTGAATTCAATTTTTATTTATTGTGACTTGGTTGAATTATTGTGGGCTAGTTTATTTTGATTCAAACTAAAATAAAAGCGATCCAATTAAAAGGCGTTAAGTAAGCAAATGAGCCACAAAACTGTATAAAGTTGCAGGAAGTAGATCTCAATAACTTATTACGGTAGGTGAAAAGAAGGTGACTGCCAAAGATAGCAGGTCAAATTATCAAATCGGAGCCAAATTGCAAGGGTAACCAACCAGAAAAATTTCTTATAAAAAGTTGGACGGTTTCAAAATTTTAACTTCTTAGCTTTGTTCTTTAGCCTTCTTTTACAAAATTAATCTACGTAATGGTTTCACAAACTGGAGCTGTCCCCGATATCGCAGGTACTTCTTGTGTAGAAGCTAGCAGTGTTCGAAAGACCCCCGAAGAGCGCAAGATCGAGGCCAGGGAACGTAAACGGATGAACCGAACCAAGAACCCCGAGTTTAACCGACTTAACGACTTGTGGGCTCGCGTACGTAAAGAAAAGGCTAAGAAGTTGGGTTATGCTGATGAAAACGAAGTCAAGGAAGAGATCCGTCGTAGGTTAATTATGTGGAATAAGAAAGAAGCTGGACAGCGAGACTGGTTAGTTATCAATGAGGAACGTAAACGTAGATATAAAATTAAAACTCCCGAGCTTGCTACTACTCCAAGCTCAACTTCCTCTGGCAGCACCGATTCAAACCCTCCTTTAATTCCTCAAATGGTAAACGGAGAGGTAAAGTACTACACCGCTAAGGAGCTCGATTTAGCTTACGGGCTCCTCGCTTTAGCTAACTCTCAACCTATTATTCACCCTCGTCCTAACCCTAGTTTAAATTCCAAGAAACTTGAAAACTAAATACTAAAAGTTAAATAATCTTCTACCCAAAAATGCAAGCATTTAATAAATATGTTGTTATATACCACTTTTTTTACTGTTTATAATTTGACTGCTATTTGCTGGTTGGTCTGAATTTTAGTTTCATTTCTCGCATTCCACCCCTTCAAATTACAATACTTGTCGGAGTTTCTAATAGTGATTGTACCACGATGATTAATTTGATTACAAATTAAATTTTTAAGCAGTAAAATCTATATGCAGAAAATGCAAATATTTTTAGCATTTTTAAACAACAGTAAGCTGTTTAAGAGCAAAAGATAAATGTATAAAATATATTCAATAGTAAAAGTAGGTTTTAATTATATATTTATTTAGAGCTTAAATATATACCAAAGTAGCTAAAGGCAAAAAGAATATATTACGGTTTAAAAAAATGAATAGTAATAGTTTAAGGCTGTATAAATCAACCTAATCGATTTAACTACCGGTTCCATATTAAACCAATTTCGTTCAACTTTATTAACCTAATTTAACAGTTCTTTGAAAGGATATTTTGAGAACCTATTTTTGGCTAGCAAATTAAAATAGATTTTAAAATTGTTCTAACATTTTGTACAATATACCAACAATTTTTAATTTTAATTATATGTTTAGTAAAGTATGTATTAAAAGAAACTGATGGTTTATTTAAAATTTAAATTTAACATATATCTTAATTTACATAGCTTAATATTACTACAGATGTAATCAGCTATCTTTTAAAGTAGTTGATTTAAAATTTCAAATTATAATAAAAATAGTATAATGGATAAAAAAAACTAAAAATAAATAAATATCTAATATACAATGTATTTATTCAGTATTATAAAGCTTATAACTTTTAGTAAAACTATTTTTAAAAAAATTAAAAATCATAATTTAAAAAAGATTATATTATCTTCAAAAGTAATGAAAGTTTTTAAATAATGTATATATATATTAATCTAATTTTAATCTTAGAAAAAAAATAGACTATTTTTAAAAAATTTTAGTAACATTAATAAATTTATTTAAATTAGTATACCTTTTTAATATAAAGGCTTATAGTTTGCAAGTAGAAAATATAAACTATAAATCTTAATAACATTTTTAAAATAAATATAATAATTAACTATAATATTTTTAGCTCAAGTTTTCTAGCCTACTTTATAAAAGTAGACAAAATATAATATATATATATCTAAATTGGCTTTACTAGTATTTTGCTAACTTTACTTAATATAAATTTATAAATAATTAGTACTTTTTAGCAGAATATAGCTTTAATAAACTTTTTTTTAAAGTATTATTTAAGCATTTTTAATTAAAATAAGATTTAAGCTATATATAAGCTAGTTAAAAAGCTTATACTAGTTTTTTTTTAATAATTTTTAATTATTACAATAGTATAAAAAGTAGTAAAGTTATATATTAAAATAGCTTAATAGCTTTTTAAATAAACTTATTAGAAAAATTTAAAATAAAATAGTTTAAATAATTTAATATAAATATTAGCATTAAATTTATCTTTTATATATACTAAATATATGTTTTAATATATATTAAGCATTTATATATATATAGTTTAAAGTTTTAAATTAGTATAAGTTATAATTTACTATATATTTGAATTTATAATTTTAATTAGATTAATATATATAATTTTTATTTTTAATATTATACTTATTATATTTATATTTATTAGTTTAAATAATACTATTTTAATAATTAGTATTTTTAAGAAGCATACTTTTAAGTTAGATTAATTATTTTTTAAAATTATTTTAATAATATATTATAATATTAAAGTATAGCTTTAGTATTTTATAAGGTTTAAAAACTACTTAATTTTATTTAAATTCAAAAATATAAAAAAAATAGAAATATAACTTTATAAGTTATACTTTTAAAAATAGTATTAAATATCTAAAAATATTTTTAAATTAAACTAGTTAAGCTAATACTTTAGCTATTTTAAATTTTAAAATAATATTATAATTTGCAGTTTATTTAAACTAATTATAAATTAAAATTATATATATATATATAGTATATACTTTTTATATTTGCTTATAATAAAAGCTAAATATTTAATAACTTTAGCTATATTACTAATTATATAACTATTTTTTGATATATATTTAATTATAGTGATTTTTAAGGCTATTAGCTTATTTTATATTAAAATAAGCTATAAACTTCTATTTTTTTAATAATTATATACTAAAAATAATAGTTTTTACTAGTATATAAATATATTGATATTATATTAAGATTTTATTAAAATTCTAATATATTTTTATAAAGTTATTATAATAATATACTTTGGAAAATTATGGATAATAGCTAAAAAATATATAAATTTTGATTATATTTATATATAATTATAATGTTTTATTACTTAGCAACTTTATAAGCTATTAACTTTAATTATTTTACTTTTTTTTTAAAGCTTATTTGATTTTTTTTTCAACTTTTATATAATAAAATTATATAAATTTATTTTAATAACTTTATATAATAAATTCTAATAACTTAATATAAATTTTAAATAAAAAAGTATTCTTTATTTTAAAATGAATTTAATATAGCTAACAGCACTATTAATAAAATAATTTTATAACTTAGATAATTAATAAATCTTAATAATTAATTGCTTAAATTTTTAATAAATTATTTTCAAAATATTTAAAAAATTATTGCTATTATCCAAATAATAAAACACTTTTATATTTTTTATTTTAAATATTAAGACTATTTAGAATTGCAAATACTTATACCTTATATTATAAATTTTGTATATTATATTTAGTTATTTTAGTACTATTAGTTAATTTGCAGTTCTTATAGCCTTTACTTTTTATAATTTTAAATAAGTATATAATTTTATTAATTTTTCTTCTAAGTTTTTGCCAGTCTTACTTACTTATATTGCTTATTAGGCTATTATATTTGTTATTACTATATATAATAATAAAACTAAATTTAATTTATTACTAATATTTAAATTTTTTATATAAATTCTCATATTTATAACTACCTTAACATTATAGTATTTTATATTATATAATATAAAATTTACTACTAGTATTATACTAAAAACTAGATATTACAATAATAAATAATAAATATAATATTTATATAATTTTTAGTAAAGTATACCAAATATTATATACTTTTTAATATATAAAAAGTAAATAAA
>JAWQFY010000378.1:0-34025 GCA_037055185.1 Capillidium rhysosporum | reverse complement strand
AAATTTAATATATTCTATTAATATAGTTATAATAATATACTTTAGCAAAATTTATAAATTTTATTAAAATATATATATATTTATTAGTATATTAAAATTAATATACTTAATATAATATATATATATAAATATATACTAATGTTATTTTTTTAAAGTATATCTACTATTTAGTAGTAGATATATTTTTATTAGTAGCATTATTTAAAAAAAAATTAATATAAATAAGCTTTAGCAAAATTAACTAAAATATAATAAAAATATACTTTTTATTTTTTATAATTATAAGTAAAAATTTATATTATATATGCATTTTAAAAAATTTAGCTAATTTTATTTGTTTAATTTTTTATTAAGCATTTTTTTAAGTTAGCTGCATTTTAAAGTAACTAGCTATATATATATTACCTTTTAAATATATATAGCTTTTTCTATAAATTAGGTTTTTTTATCTATTAATCTATTTTTATTACTTAAAATAAATAATTATAAAGATAAATTCTTCTTTTATTTTATTTTTTTTCTTTTACTTTTGTACTTAAATTGTATTTTTTAACTTTTTTTTAATACTTACTTATATTTAAACACTTTTATTATTAATATTAATCTTTAGACTATTTAATAATACTACATTTCTATTATATTTCTGCTCTTCTTTCTTCTAATCTTTTCCTAATCTATTTATTCTTATATTAGAATTTCCTCTATTGAAAAAAAAAGCTTAAGAATTTTTGTCAAAAACTTTTTAAATCTAAGTTTAGCTATAAGAAGCTAGACTTTTTCATGATGGAAAAGTAGCTAACTAACTACCTAAATAGTTCATTGATCCACGTGCTTTATTAGTATTTGTGGTTTACTTTTCCTTATTTAACTAATAAATCAATTGACACTTTGCCCAAGTAGTTTGGTATTTTAATATCTTAAAAAAATTTAAAATTCTACCAATTTTTATATTAAAAAAGCCAATTGTCTAGGCGATCTACTAGTAATTCAAAATTCTAGGTACTGCATTTTTGAGGTCGCATTTCAGCTGCTATAAGGTAAGATTAAAAGCTTGAATTCTCTAATGTATATGCTATTTGCACCCTTTTAAAAAGGTTAGTATTTCCTTTGTATGAGCTAATTTGTTTAAAATTCGAAAATATTTAAGAAATTTATTGAAATTTTCAAATTACATTTGGACCTAAGATAATTAAAAGTTGAATTTCAAATTATTTTACCATGTATTAGTAGTGGTATGATAGCTTTGAATATTATTGTACTGAGTAGTGTACAGCAGTAGGAATAAATAAAATATCTTAATAGGGAAGGAAAATTAAAAAAAAGCTGTTTGTTGAAAAAATAAATTTGGTTATTTTATTTCAAAGCATAAACATTTTAGGTTTTACACGTACCATCTCAAGCTAACAAAAGTAGAGATCAAAACGTCACCTGAAACTTATAGTTCAGACAATCAAAGCTCCAGTAAAATAGGGAAAACTAAATGAAATAAAAATACAGATATTTTACTATATACATCATAGTAAAAATTTAATTTCTATACTGCTAATATCTAATAGTTTTAAACCTACATAATTTTTTTTGATTGAACGCTAAATCTTGGATTAGGATTTAAAACAGTTTTAAATTACATTTTATTTGGCCTATTAGAATTAAGCTCTGAAAAATGCTGTTGGATAATAAACTTTCGAATTAATTGCCAACCTTATATAAAATTTTTATTTAAGTTGAATAGCATAAACTCAACTACTATATTCGAAAATATATTTGAAAATGTTTGGAGAGAGTATTTCGAGATCGACTAAACAATTTAAGGCTACAGATTACCAACCCACTCTTCCTAACCAACTTTTTGATAATCAAAAAAGTTTTTTAATGCCAAATTCCCAACTTCTAGAGGCTAGGGAAGCTTTTCGCTTACAAATTTACGATAAACTTAATATTGCAAAGTTACGTGGCCATTTAATAAATCCTTTAAGAGATCAAGTTCTAAAATCTCTTGAAACTACTAAAGTAAAACTGCTATTTTATATAAATACTAATTTATTAAATCAAATTTTAGGACCTTAATACTTTAGAAAGAGATGTAGGTAAACGGATAGTTTTACAGAGAAGGATGGATTTATATTCCAGTTATTTGGCTTCGAAATTTAACGTAGAATTAAACAGTACACCACTAAACTATGAATTGTCTTTCGATTTTAAACTTATCAAATCTCAACTAACTAATAGTAAATACGAACCTGTAAGGGGAGATAAAAATCCATTACTCAATACTATGCTTGGCATTATATCTTGGCTAGATGGAAGTCTAGATAAAATTTCGATTGAAAAGAATATCGGTATAAGTAATGATGGCACTAACTACAAATTTAATGTAAATGTGGAACCTCTTTTGAATTGGTTGAACGATAGATTTTTAGTTCAGGTGAAAAGCAGTTTAGCTTCTAGTGGTTACAACTTCCAATTGATGGAAAAGTCTATAATTGTTGATAAGTTTGTAAATACGTGGACCGTAAATTTCAAGTACTTTTACCTGGTATAATTTTACTATTAAGTAAATTTTTATATTAATATTATTTTTTGTAGAAGGAAGATCCTTGGTTTAAAGTCTTTGTAGCTTTAAGGCTTAAATATTTTAAGGTAGCTCAGAGTTTACTTTTCCAGATGGATACGAAATATTTCAGATTGTTGTACCAATTCCTTAATTTGCATGTGGATTGGTAATCCCTTTCATCTTTATTTACCCGTACTAAAATTTTTCGTAGTTTGAATCATAAAGAAATTGAACTGATGCAAGAGTTATCAGCAGAAGCACTTGATTTAAACTTAAAATTTAATTTGGATTCCAGAATCTCTCCGTACAAAATTCTTGTATTGTGCCTGTTAACTGGTACTAATCAAACTTTATCATCTGAAGTTGCTGCAAAAATTGAGATTGAAAACTTCTTGTGGTACCAGCATACTGCTGCCGTCAAGTTCCCTACTGCTTTTGGTAAATCTGTTTTGGTGGAGGATTTAGATCGCCTTGGGTTGAACGTTAAAGAGAATGAAGGTGTTAAAGTTGCTCATCTTCTTGGGATGAACACTATAGCTGTTAAAAGCATTAAAGATGAAGGTAAAGTAATCGAACGGTTAAATTTTTTAGCTATGTCCCATCAATTTGAAAAGGTACTACTTTTAGAAAGAGTACTTTTGATTTATTTTTATTTTTATTTTTTAGCTTATTGAAAGCTGCTTGGAGTTCCCTGACATCTACCCTGAACTCTATTTACTTCTCGCCGTACTTTTGAACAACAACTTGTTGGATTTAAACTTTGAAGTCGTGCGTAAGACATGGAGTATAGGTAACTTTTTTATTCGATCCAAGCCAACCGTTTTTAGTGGATAACGAAGGTAGACTGAATATCTACCCTACTTTAGCTGCTTTACTCGCGCCTACTACACAATTGGAATTTTTTAGAGTTCTACGATTCACCTCCATTCTCACTCTAATTCCTAACCATCCTATCCAAAGTGTTTTGAGTGACGTAATGGTTGATGTATTAGAATTAAGTTTCAGAAATTTCGATCGGAATGACTTTACCAACTATTGGAACGCTTACTTAGCCAACGCTAACCAGCTTAAATTTGATGTACCAAAAGCTAAAAGTAGGTTGATCGCGGTATGTATTGAGATGGAGAGGTGGGATAGAATAAGGACATTTGTAGATGTAAGTAGCTTTTCACTGGAGTTTAGTTTTTGATAAACTATTTATAGAATACAAACCAGTTTGTAGAGGCATTTAGCCAACCTTCTTATAGAGCTATACAGGCACTACTGGTGAAATTTCCCTACACTAGACCAGGTCTTTCAGATGATACTAACTTCCAAAAATTTAATCACTTGAGATCAGCCTTCACCTTTGGCATATCGTTAATGAGTGGTGAGCTTACCGAATATAATGAGAACTTAGCAGCTGCACTTGAAACAGGCTTCAAACTGACCAAGCCTTTGATGGATGATTGCGTACCTAAACATGTACCTATCTTTTAAATGACAATCTAACCCCTTATGTTTCTTTAGGATATGGTTTCAGATCTGAAAGTTAAAAATAAAAAATTTAGTTATTCAGATTACCCTGGGCCGATCCACCAACTTATACGAGTCCTTGAAACAAAAATCAACAGCATTGCTAAAAAGCGTAAAGTGGATATTGACGAATGGTTAGAAACATAAATTAGTATGGTAAGTTTTTGACCTTCAGTAGTTTAAGTTAAGTTTAAAATAAAATTATTTTTTTGCTAAATTGTTTATTAGTATAATTTTAGAAATTTTATATTTATTTATATAGACAGCAATATATATTCTTATATATATATAGCAAAAAATGATTGGGTTTATTATTTTCAACCAAGATCCTTTTTAAAAGATATTAGAGATCTAACACTATAATTTTTGCAGCTTTAGCTCAATTAAGCCAAATATAGCTATCTGCTCCTAAAATAAAGATGTTGAAACTAATGTTTTTTAAAAGACTAATTAGATTTTGTTATTAAAATTCAATTAAACCAAATTTAATTTTTTAAACTAAAAAATAAAAATGGTTAAGCTTTACATCTAAGCTAAAATTATTTTGATAAGGTTTTGAGGTTATAAGTAAAAGACTTTACAGACTAAATTTAAATTAATTGTTTTTAAATTGTTTGTTCCTTTTATCTTAAAACTTTTTAATATTCTTTTTAGCTAACTTTTATTGTTATAAATACTAAAAAATAAGATTAACATTAATACTTAATATTTTAACTAATTATAAATTAAATTTCAAACTATATTATATCTACAGTTTATTATATAAAAATTAATATATAAAAATTAAAAAATTTTGTAAGTTATATTTTAAGATATTCTTATTTTAGCAAAAATATGCATTTTGTTTAAAAAAAAATACAAGTATTAAACTAATATTATTAAATATATTTTCTATTTTAATATGTTTAATATTCTTTTATTTTCATTTAATACTTTTTATATTTTACTTTAAAACTATTATTATAACTATTTATTACATTTTAAAATTACTTAATAAATTAAATTAAAAATTTGCATTTTATTAAAGTTAAATAAAAAATTGAATTTTTATTAAGTAATTAATTATTAAAAGCTTTTAAATTGAAATAAACATTATTAAATAATTTAAATAATAATAATAATATTAAGCTAGCTAAATATTAAAGCTTTAATTATAATATAAAAGTAAATTTAGAAATATATTTTATAAAATATTATTAAATAATTATAAATTTATTAAAATATTATATTTATTTAAATAGTAAGTATTTTAAGTATATATTTTTTATTATGCTTAAAAGTTAATGATTAAAAAATTTAAAAATTAAGCTAATATTTAATATATATTTATAAATTTTAAATTTATACTAATATATATCTTTAAAATTATATAATTTATATACTTAAAAAAATAAAACTTATTAAATAAAAAATATATTTAAAATAAAAATAAAAACTTACTATTAGTAATATAATTAAAAAGAATATATATTTAAATATTATAGCAAAAATTTTAAATATAAATTTAATATTTATTAAAATTTATAGTAATAATATTAAAAAAGTATTTAATATAAAACTAAATGAAAAAATATTCAAATTTAAACTAAAAGTTATAAAAATAGCTTAAAATAAATAGTTATATTTAAAGTAATTAAGTAATATTTATAGTATTTTAAAAATATATTATTAAAAACTTTTAATTAATTATTATTACTTTAGTAAGTTTAAAATTTACTATAATAAATTAAGATTAATATAAATAAATAACTTAGTTATTACTAATAATTATATTAGAATATTAAGTAAATAGTATTTTTTTTATTAAAATTTTATTTTATTTTATTTTTATATATAATAAAATACTATCTTATAAAGTTATTTTTACTACTATATATTTAAAAAAAATTAAATAGCTATTTTACTTATTCAAGTTTAATTTTGTTAAAAATATTTAGGCTTTAATTTAGTAAAAACTAAATAAATATACTAAACTATTATAATTATAAAGTTTTTATAGTAAATAATATTTTTTTTAATTTTATTTACTATAAAATAGATATTAAGTTATACTAGTAATGTATATAATATATTTAATTACTATAATAGATTTAGTAGTTTTAAAACAATTTTCTAAAAAATTTAATATATTAATAAATACTATTTTTTATTTTTATTTTTAGTTTTTTTAAAATTATAATTCTTTAATATATTTAATTTATTTATTAATTTAAAATTTATTATTATTAGTTATACTAATTATGTTAGATTTTAAAATAAAAATAAGTATTAATATATTTACAAAATTTAAAAAATAATATTTTTAATAAAGTTTAATAAAACTTATTATTTATAAAAACTTAAATAACTTTTATTAAGCTATTAATATTTATTTTATATTTATTATATAATTAAATCTTTTTAAATTAAAAACTAAAGCTAAAAAAAATTTTGCTTAAAATACTTACTAATTAAATAAAATTAATATTTTAATAAGTTTATAAATATTTAAAAATAATTTATAAAATTTTAAAACCATTTAGTACTAGCTTATAATTTATTATAATAGTTAATTTTAATTTTTTTATTAAAAATTATTAAAAAGTTTAGTAAGTAAATATTTACTAATTTTATAAATATAGTATTCTTATAATTATTAACTTATTTTTATATTTATACACTTATATAATAAATATAATTAAGTAGTAATTTTCTATTTTTTATATACTTATATAATATGCTTTTTGCTTTTTTTAATATATAAATATATTAATACTATGTTAATTTTTTATTACTATTTTAATATATATATTTAATATTAGTATAATAATATATTTTAAAAAATTATAGGTTAAAACTAAAAATATATATAATTTAATTATTATTATATAAATTAGATATTAAATATACTATTTTATGTTTTTTAAATGCTATATTTTAATATATTATATTTTTGAAAATTTATATTTTAATTTTTTTTAACATTTAAATATTTAAATATATAAATTTTAAAAATGTACCTACTGTATAATAGTAATTATACTTTTAAAATTAAATTTAGCTACTTTTAAAGCTAGTTAATTATCTATTTATTTTATATGTGTTTATCTTTTAATTTAAAAAAATACTTATTTTTTACCTCTAATATTATAAAAATATTTAATATGCATTTTCAAAAATTATCAGTATATATTTATTTTTTGTAAAACTAGCAAAAACCTAGTTTAATAACCTTAACTTGCTTTAAAAGCTTTATAGTTATTTAAAACTCTCAAGATTATTTAATAATAAAAATATTAACCAAATGTAAAATAACTAGGTAAGATTAATATAAACCTTTATAATAAATAGCTATTTGGTCCAAATTTAGAACATTGAAAAAAATAAATAATAAATTTACTATTAAGTTAAATTTAAAAAAACAAGTTTAATTAGTTTTTATAAATTTAGATTTATATAGCTTTATATATAACAAAATTTTTACTTTTTTATATTTCTAGGTATTTAAATGTTTTATAATTAGTCATATTTCAAAATTTATAAAAAACTTAAACTATGTTTGCCTTAAAAGATTAATTCTATAATTAAAATATCTAAAGCTTAAATAATTGCCTGAAAGGTTATGTTTACTGAAAAAAGCATATTCAATACATTTTAAACTAAAGTTAAAGCATATCAGGGAGCCTATTTTTTATTCTAATACAATAGTGGCACCAGCAGCTTCCAAGGCCTTTTTAAGCTTCTCAGCCTCTTCTTTAGGTACATCGGTTTTAATAACCTTAGGAGCAGACTCAACAAATTTCTTAGCCTAAAAAGTGTCAAAAAGAATTACATAATAGTATTACCTCAACCAAAGTGGCATTAGTTAAAATACCCTTAATTTCCCTAATAACTTTAGCCTTAGAAGCAGCATCAAATTTCTCTAGTTTAACTGTGAAAATAGTTTTTTCAGCAGGCTTTTCCTCCTATATCGGGTTGTCAATAGAAATATATACATAATTTTACAGCAACGGCAGCTTGAGCAGGTGCGGCAGCAGAAGGAGCACCAGCGGCGGCAGCTGCTACTGGCATGGCAATTTCTGATATATTTAATTTGGTCTAAATTTGAAATTAACCATAAATCAAAAAGAAATATACTTTAAGAGCTGAAATGAGATCTGCAGTTTCCAGTAGAGTAAGTTTTGAAATTTCATCTACTAAAGAGCTAACTTTAGGGGAAGGTGGTATAATCTCTCCAGGTGTTTCTAATTTAGCAGCATCAACACTATAATTCCTTAAACCGGAATTTAAACTTGAATATCATTAGTTTTCTGTAATAATCTAAATATGTACCTTATTCTAGATACATTTAAGCTACGACTAAATCTACGGAATAAAGACATTCTTCTATTTAAATTATCTAATTTGAAACTTGAGATTTACTTGGATTTGTTGATTAATTACCTATAAAATACTATAATAAATTTCTGAAATACGAAATTGAAATCGAAAAAATGAAAAATGTGATCAAAAATTTTAAGTAGATTTTTTGATTGGATTTATCTAAAGATAAAACTTTTAAAGTTTGCTCAAAATAAATTTTTGGTCTCAAAGTGGCAAAAATTTTAAATTGACAGATCTCAACATATATACTAATTATGAATTGTGATGAAATTATATGGAAGGTAGTTCATAATAAATTCTGCTCTTTTAAAGTCAAGTACGCTTTTTAAACGCTATTCAAATGCTAAATTAATTTTTAATAGATCCACAACCCAACAGTTTTGTAAAAACGAATATAATGTATCTGGTCTATGTAATAGGTCCTCTTGTCCTTTAGCCAATTCACGGTACGCTACAGTAAGAGAAATAGAAGGTAATATAAATATATAATATTTTATTAATTTTACTTAGGTTCGATTTATCTTTTTGTAAAAACTGCTGAAAGAGCCCATAGTCCAGTCAATCTTTGGGAGAAAATAAAGCTTAGTAAAAACTTCGAGCAATCCATCAAACAGGTTTACAATAATTAATTTTAAAACTTACTTTTAAATAATAGATAGATGATGAACTTATATATTGGCCAACAGCTGAAATTAATCGATGCAAACAAAGGCTAACAAGAATCAAACAGTATCTTATTAAGATGAGAAAGCTTAAGCTTAAAAATGAGTTAGTTTTTTATTTTGTATTAATTTATTAATAATAACTTAGACCTACGCTTGTACCTATTAATAAGAAAATAGAAAAAAGAGAGAAAAATAGAGAACGCAAAGCCGAATCAGCAGCTAAACTCGAAGCTTCTATTGAAAAGGAATTGCTTAATAGACTTAAAAATAAGGCTTATGGTGATGAGCCTTTAAATGTAAATGAAGAAGTATGGAGACAAATTTTAGAAGGTGACAAGCTTGAATTGGAAGATGATCAATCAGATTATGAAGAAGAATTAGAAGAAGAACTTGAAAATGAGGTAGCCTATAGAAAATTTTTACGTTCTAACTTTGTTATAGAGAGAATTTGTTGATAATCTCTCAGACGATATCGAAGACTTCTTTATGGAGGCATCTGATGTAACAAATTATCAAAATATATTGCTAACTTTTTTTATTTTAGTCTGAGGAAGAGGAAAGTGAGGAAGAGGAAGTTACTAACAAGCGTAAGGCTAAATCAAAGACTCTTAAGAAAAAACAGAAACCAAGGATTGAAATCGAATATGAGGAAGAAGATCACCGCCAACTGAATTAATTTGCTTTTCTGCACTTTGTTAATGTTCCAGACTTGAGGTTTGGTATTTTATGATATCAACTGCAAATCACAACAAAACTGTTATTTTAATCATAAAGTTTTAAATTAAATATAGATAAAAACTATAGTATACACTTTATATTTTGTAGAATTAATATTTTAAAAGGTATTGTATTTCAATATTTAAGTAATGGATATAAATATTTAAAATTGGTATTTAAAATTTGCTTTAAAATATAGTTTAATTTGAAAAGTATAATGCTTTTTATTTAATTGCTTTATATTAACTATTATAATCTAAAGCAAATTTTAAATACAATAAATTTTAAATATAGAGCTATATTCTATTAAAATATTTACCCAGAATATATTAAAAAGTTATAATTTATTTTTTTCTAAATTAATAAAAGTTAATAACCTTAATAAAATATATTACATTTTTTATTTAACAATTTTTTATCCTTAAAACTAAACTGTTTTAAAAATTAAGTATATTGAAATAAAGGTAGTTTTTTTAAAAAAGTACTATTATCAGTAATGCTTATATTGTAGCTGATATACTATTAGTAGTTAGTTTATTATTTCCAATAAACTAAAAAAGCTGAAAATGTATTTAAAAGAATATAAGTAACCTAAAACTTAAATATATTTAAAATATATTAAAATATATAAGATAGTTTGTTAAATTAAAAGTTTTTTCTTAATTTAAAAATTAGTTTTAAAAAGCTTTTATATAAATAAAATATAACTTAAATTATATTTTAATTAGACTAATATAATTAACTTTAACTTTAACTTAAACTTATAAAATAAAGGTTATAAATATAATTATTAAAAAATTATTATTTTAAATAGAAATCAATATTTAATTTTTTTCTAAATTTAGCTATTAATAAATTAAAAAGTAGCTTAAAACCTTAGTATAATATATAATATACTTATTAGCTAGATTTGCACTAGCTTAAATAGTTATACTTTAACTATAAGCTTAGCTATATATTATAAGTAAAATTATTGCATTATAAAACTATTTATAAAGCTTAATAATATATTATAATAAGTTAATTAATAATATTAAATATATAAATATATATTATATTTTATTATTAAGTTTAAACTTTAAAAAATTTATTATTTTAACTAAACTTTAGCTATATATTATTAAATTTTCAAATAAAAAATCTTAAATATTATAAAATATAATAATTAGTTACCTTTTTAATATAATAGTAAACTTAAAATTTAAAAGTATATTTAAAATATATAAAGTTATTTATTAAAAAAGTTAAACCTATTTTTTTATTTTAAATAAAATTTTCTATTTATAAATAGCTATAAAATTTTTTAAAAGTTTAAATTTTATTAAAAAATAAAGTTTATTATAATAATTTTAAATAATTAAACAATTTTTTTAAAATTTTAATACTAGTAGTAAAAATATTAGCTATAAAAAGTTAAAATATTACTATTTTAAATTTAAAAGTATTTAATTAATTTAATTTAATTTCTAAATATTAAAATTTTATATATTGTAATAATATATACTTTTATTATTTTATTAAAAACAAAAAAATTAGTCTAAAAAGTATACTATTTTTATAATATTATATTATTTTAAGTATAGTTATTATTATTATTATTTACTTAATATATACTTTAAGCTATTTAATAATATAATATTTAAAGCATAGCAAATTTAAATAAAAGCAATTAAAGTTATATTAAAAAAGTTTATTTTTTTAAAATTTTTAAAAATTATATATAAATTTTTGCATTATTTAAATTAGTAATTTATAATAATGCAGTATTTTTAAATATAATTTGTTAAAAAACTATTAAAAAAAATTAAAAAGTACTTTTTAATAAAGTAATATATATTTTAAATAGTACTTAATAAGTAATTTTTTATTAAAATAGCAAACCTATTAAGTATTTTAATATAAAATAATCTAATTTTTAGAATAATATATTATAAAAAATATAATAACTTTATTTAGTTATTTAATAAGTTATTTAAAAAGAAGCTAATAATAATATATTAGATAATATAGCTTTAAAAATAATATTTAATAAAAAAGTAATATTTTTTTATTAGGCTATTAAGTTATTAAAAAAGAAAAAATAATTAACAATTTTGAAAAAATTAGCTTAAAGTATTTTATTATTATTTTATAATTATATACTATTTTAAATTAAAACTAATTAGCTATAACTTATATTATAGTTTTAGCTTTATATAGCTTATAGTTTACAAAATATTATTTTTTAAAATTTTTTATTTATTATTTATTTAATTATACTAATACTTATAAGTAAATTTATTTATTATATTTAATAAATATATTTGTTAATATATTATATTTTAGAATTTTTACTACTTAAATTTTTTATTACTATTTTTATATTTATATTATAATAAGTTAAATAATTATTTTAAAAAAAATACTAAAAAAGTAAAATAGTAATTTTCTATAAAATTAGTTAAAAGATATTAATAAGATAAAAAAAGATATATTTAAAATTTAAAGATATTTTATTAGTAAAAACTTTTATATAAAAAATAAAAATAAAAGCTATATTACTAATCTTATTAAAATCTAACTATAAACTATTATAATTAATAAATTAGTTAATAAAAATTAAAAAAACTAATTAAAAAATAGAAAAATTAGCTAAAAATCTATTAGTAAGATTAGAAAAAAATGTATTAAATAGAAAAAAAAGTTAAAGTTATTATAATTAATAATAATAAATATTAAAAAAAGAAACATATTTTTAATTATTTTTATATTTAAAAATATGATAAATATATTATTAAGCTCTTAATTATATTATTTTAATATAGAGTAATATAAGTAAACTAAAACTAAAAAAAGCTTATAAATAATTGTTATAATTTATATATTTTCTTTCTAAATTATTATTATTATAATTTTATAAACATTTTAAGATATAAAATTAAATAGTAAAATACTAACTTAATAAATAGCTATATTAGGACAGTTTTAATAACTAAATTAATAATTAATTAAATTTTTTATATTTATTAATAAAGAGTATTTAGATTTAAAAAATAGTATATATATATATATATATATATATAATATTTAAATAATTATAATTTTCAATATATATATAATAATTATATTTTATAATACAAATAAAGTTTTATATGCTAATATATTAATAAATTTATATAAAAATATCAATTTATAACAAATGCTAATATTTTAATATATTCTTATTAAAATAAAGAACTTATATTAGTAAAGAAAAATTAGTTTCTAATATTAACAAATATATAGTAATATACATATATTTAAAAATGTATATTATCTTTTAAAATAATTTAAGCTACTATATAGTAGATTTACCATTTTTATATAAATATTAGTACCTATATTAAAACACATAGAATTTATAACTTTTAATCAATTCTATTAATTTTTCTTATAAAATCAATTACTTTTTAAAAGTAGTTGATTGTATATAAATAATAGCACCAATCTTTTCGATTTATAGTTATATTTGATAATTTGATAACATATAAAATTAAATGCAACAATTAACTTTATATTGTAATAAAGTATTAAACTAACCTATACAACTAATAAAAAAAGTTAAATTTGCATTTCAATAAAGTATAAAGTGAATTTACACTACCGATATAGAATTTAAATTTGTATTATAACAAGATACTGATTCGATAAACAAAAAATATATAGTTAAACTTCTAATCAATTATGCTTATTTCTATTTTAGTACTATAGATACGGATCTAAATATAAATAACTAAGGGATACTTATATGTACATTTATATAATTTTGTTTCATATAAATTATTAATTTTTTTTAGCAATTTAAAATTATTTATTCTTTAGAATTCCTTTACAACAAAAAACTATAAAAATGGTGGCAATTCCAATAAGAAAAGGATAACTTAGTATGCTATCAATGTAAAATAGTTGTACGTTACTACATAACTTTATTTGTACAGTACAGTATCAATTTCAATAAATAAAAATGAACATGAAATCGATTAATTAATTTAAAATTTTAAATTTGAAATAAATAATTTTAATAGATTTAAAAGTTAGCTAAAAATTTTTATAATAAAATGTAACTAAAATTTAAAAAAAAATTAATTAATTTTAAATCGGAATAGTTGATTTGAATTATTTTAAAAATTTTAATTAATTGAATCCAGTAATTAATCGATAAAGCTACAAATTAACTTAATTGTAGATAATCCGAAACTTTGAAAACTTAAATCGACTGTAAAAGTGTTAAAAACATAAATCGGTACTTAAGTTCAATAGGCTGTACTGTTAAGCTATACACTACCTTTTTAAAGGAATATAATATAGATGTAGATATATCTATATCTATATATATTAGTTTGTAGTTTAAACGTAATTTTAAAACCGATGTAGTACAGTTAGTATTAAATTAGATACCTACCTTTTTATAGTTGGACTGGTACTACCATAAATTAAGTAATTATCCTATTAAATTTTGAACATAGCAAAGTAGATTTATTAAATTAGAAGTAGTAAAAGGTTGGTAAAGGGAACGTTGAAGTGAAACGGAAGGTAGTACGCACTTACCGCAGTTTATAACGGGTACTAGGACTAGTCCGTTGAAGCGGGGATGTGGAAGTGGTACCAATTTTATTTTATAGTTTTATAATACAAGGTAGTATAGTAACGTTAACTAGCGTATAGCATCAGTTTACCGGATTGGGTTGTAGAAATGGAGTCAACGTTGGTATGTAACTCCATAAGTTTCAAAATCCCGTCTTCGGTCCGGTAGCTAAGGGTTTCGAACCGATCACCTATACGCTGGCACACCTTGTTGTGGAGGTCAAAGTTGGTAGCACCTTTATCTAACTTGAACGCGAATATCTCACCGTTGTAGTTCACTTTCACTTTGAGGTCTTTGGATATAGCGGTACCTTTGGTACCGTTCTGAGCCTGTATCGTTTCCCGGAAGGTTGGCTTCGGTTTAGGATCGTCACCGATACTGGATTCGAAGTCACGCCTCCGCATGCGGAAGAATGATCTAAACAATTCGGTAATCTGCAGATGTTGGGGAAGCAGGAATAGCTGCTGTACGTATAGGTCCAGATCTATGCGGCGTTGAATAGTTACCTTCTCGTCGATCATCTCCAACGGGCCTGGCATAAACGGTAGGATCCTACGCTCACCAGTCTGACCAGCTTCCTTAGGGAACTGGCTCATCATAGTTAGGTGAAACTGGTGGAAGTCTTCGTAGTCACGGTACAGCGTCCGCTGCACCCGTAACCCTTCGAAACGTAACTGGACGATAAAAGTAAATTTACCTTCGTCAGCTATGAACGAAGTTACGTGAGCCGTATCCAACGGCAAGTTGTTAGGGGTGGCTGAACTAGCGTAATCCATAATTATACTTTCGATCGGAGTAGTAGGCATAGCCATGTAACTACTAGTACAGCTAGAAGGGGAGTTGGATGCTAAACTGGGAATCGAGTGTACACTTACCGTTTGTGACGCTAAAGATTTTGCTTTCCACTCGTAAACTGAAGGTAGTTTCGTTTGACGACGTCGTAGGAAAGCATCTAAATCGGGTATTACGTCCCCGTTGCTAGGATCACATAGTTGTAAATAAGCAACTGGAACCAAACCGGGATCACATTTTTTAATAAGTGGTTGAGCTACGAACCAATCGTCAGTACTTCGAGCTAAAACGATCAGTTGGTCACCCTGTTCGAAACCTAGTTCGTCATTACGTTCTGCTTTAAAGGTATACAGTGCTTTAGCATAGATAATCGAAGTTGGTCGCATCAAACTGGAATTAGTTGATATATTAGGTGGTGGGTTGGATCGTAGCGGTTTGTTGAAGGTACTGTTCGTATTCTTATGTTCGGAAGCGTTGCTACTAGAGCGAGGTTTCTTTTCAATAATTTCAAATAAACTTACTGGTACTAAACCAACTTTGTTGTTCAATGGGTTACAAACCTGGTAGAAAGTACTACTGTTCTCACTACCGATGACATGGAAAAAGTCGCCTTGAAAGAACGACAACTCTTCGACTCGACGAGCGTGGTAATCGCCTATAGCTTTTATGATCAGTAGCGGTGGTATGTTACAAGGGGAGATGTTGGAACCGGAGCTAGTCGATCGGTGATGTTTGTTCGATTTTCGTAATGGGTTCAACGCTTTCAGCATCGTTCAATATTTGAATAGTAGTAAAAGTTAAGTTTGCGTAGTCAATTGATTCTAAATTACCCTTCCAATTCGATTTAAAAGGTGAATAGACAAACAGTTGTTGACAAAGGTACGTTTAAAAAGGGTGTAAATATTAAGTTCGAATTTCAAACTATTGTCTTGGGTACTTTGGGGAGATTAACAAGATTCACACTTGAGAGAAATCTACAATTTATAAATTTGGAGTCTGAAAGTTTTGATGATCGCAAATAACTGGTTCTTAAAATGCGTTTGACGTTTGAGAAGTTTATTGGTAAAAATTTAGCGTTTACTTCATTTTCAATAGTTGCTGATCAACTTCAAAATTTAAGCTTATTTAATCTGTGTTCAGCTAAATATTAGCTGGTACAGTTTTAGGCTAAAGCGTCAGTTTACAACTAATAATTTAATTTCTAATTATAGTAGTTAATTGTAACAATTAATTAATCGTTTATAACTCAACTATCGTTCGCTTAGTTTAAACTTAATGACGATAAATGCAAACTTATTTTTACAAATTAGGAAAGGCAGCCGATTTCGATCACGAGTAAAAATTATTAACGTAAAACCGGGTGTAAGGGTTAGTACTGATGATCTGGAGTTTGTATCTATTTTTTAACAAGTTGTCTACTATCCACCGTTTACCTTTCATCCCCCAAACTATTCGAGAACCACTTGCCGATCTTTTAATAACTTTGCTTTTATTTTTATTTAAGGCCTCGTTTGTAATTTTAAGTTTTCACTTTAAACGAAACACACGTTGTTAAGGTATAATTATTTAATTTAGATGGAGTTAGTTGCAAAAAATATTTTTCTTTATTCGATTATAAAGCTACTATAATAAATACTAATTTAGAAATACAACTTTAGTTCAAATCATTTTTATCAATTACTAAAATGACTAGTTTTAGTTATAAATTTGAACCTTAAACTTTTAATCTAATCGATAAATAGTAGAACGTGGGATCAACTTTAAAAAATATATATATGTTTAATTATTAATATTATTATTAAAAAAATAAAAAATAAAAAATAAAAATATATATATATCAAATTAGAATTGTAATTAACTACAACTTTAAATCTATATTATATTTATAAATATATATTTCCTACTCTTATAAATAAAATTAAACTTTTTTATTGAAATATTAAGTTTATTATACTCTATCTAATGTATTATTACCTATTTTGGTAGTTACTAGAATTAGTATATTAAACTATAAAATAAATAATCTAAAACTGGCTCTAATTTAAATTTTAATTTTAAAATTTAAATAAAACCAACGTTATTAATTTAAATAAATTAGCTAATTTAATAGTTCAATTTATAAATGAACAATAAATCGTTCTAAAACTATGGTTAAACTATTGCACATTACTTTCATCAATAAAGTTTATAGTTTCGTACGGTTCTACCCCTTCTATCTACCTAAAAATTAGTTTCTATTGAGACTAGATTCTATTTAAATATTCGTTTCGAATTATTTATACTATAAATTAGAAATATTTTACTAAAATTAAGCCACTTCCTTTCCTATTTTAAATTAGTTCAGATGATTTAGTTGAAATCGTTAGTCATTTTTATTAGAATTGATTGTTATGTAGTTTTAAAGTTTATCTTACAATTTATTGGTATCAACTGCATACAAATCGAAACTATTTTCTATTTAAATTTTATTTTAATCAAACGCTATTCTTTTAAAATATAAAAATTAAAATGTAGTTTATCTACATTAAAATTATTTTTTATATAAAACGTTTACTTTTTACTATATTTTATTAAATTTATTTTGTTTATTTTATTTTAAAAAGTTTTTTAGCTTAATTACTAAATTTATAAAATATAAGGGAGATATTTATACTATATTTAAATTTGAACTTATTTCAAAAGTTGAGCGAAATAAATGATTTGAATTAATTATAATTTAATAAATTGAATTAGGATGAGACAGATAAATAAAAAGAAGTATAAGGGAGAGAAATGAAAGAAGATAAAGTAAATTTTTATTATATATTTATAGGCAGAAAAACTATAAAGTTACTTAGAAATATATCTATTTAGTTGAAGTATTATCAAAAGATATCCAACTTTGATAATCTTAAAAAAAAACTGGTATTATTTTTAAAGTAATTTACATCTATTTAAAAATTATAAATTAAATTCTATTATAACGTTATAAATTAAATTTTTATTTTAAAAATGATTTATTTAGTATACTTTATATATCATTTTATCATTATATTAATATTAGATACCAAAATATAGGTATAGATATTATTATTAATTTGGTATATTTAGTAAATTTAATTTATATGTTAAAATTTTAAACTATAGGTAAAAAATAACTTAACAATAAAGTGTAAAAGAAATTACTTTATATTATATATAAAGTTTTAGGTTTAATATTTTACATTATTAAAGTTTAATTTTATTTTAAATTTTTTAAATGTTTTAAGATTATTATAACTAACTAAAATTAAAACTTTATAGCTTTTGAATATATATATTAGTTTAAAACTTCTTTAGTATATAAAGCATTTTAAAAACATTTTTTATATATTAAAATTTAAAATACATTTATAAAATTTAAATTTAAATAATTTATTTTTTTAAATAGTTTAAATTATAATAATAAAAAATTATAATTCTAATTTAAGTATATAGCTTATTTAATAATTTATAGTTGTTTTAAATTTTTATAATATATTATATAATATTAATAAATATAATAATATTAATTAAATTAAATTATTTTTAACTTTTTTAATTAAATATATTTAAACAATTTAATATATATATATAGTTTTTAGTAAATTTTACTATAATAAAATTTTATTAAGATAATTATTATATATTAATTTTTTATTACTTATTAAGTTTAATTTAAATATACTTTTATTAATAAAAAATTTAAAAAATTAAAAAGTTTAAAATATATTTATTTAAGTTAATATTTTTAAATACTTAAAATTATAATTCTAAGCTTTAATAATTTTAATAAAATACTAATAATAGTAATTTATAAATATATTTTTAGAAATATTTAAATATTTTTAATTAAATTAAAATCTAGCTTATATAATAATATAAAAATAATACTTTTATACTGATTTAATATTTTTATAATATTATTTAAATATAGTTTATAGTAATTATACTTAAATAAAGCAAAGTTATACTATATAGTAGTATAGTTAAAAATAATTAATTTAAATTTATTTATAACATTATTAATACTTAAAAATATATAAAAAATAAAAGTATAATTTTATATTTTATCTTATTTTATAAAATAAATAAATATTTTTTAATTTAAAAAAATTTAAAAAATCTTTTATATTAAAAATCTATTTATATTAAATCTATTTTTTTTTAAATATAATATAATTAACTTGTTTTTAAAGTATTATAAAGTTTAAATTAATATTTTACTTTTTATATATTTTTAGTTTAAATATTAATATAAAGCTTTTAAAATACCTATATAGTAAATATGCTTGTTTAATAAGTAATTTAAGCTTTTTAAAATAAAAAATATATATTTTATAATTAATATTTCTATAGTAATTACAATATTTATTTTATCAATATGGTTTTAAAAGCTTATATTTATTTATTTATTGCTTAATTTTTATTTATAATAATAATTTTATAGTATAGTAATAAAAATCAATTTAATATATATATATTAATAAGCTATTACTTTTTTAATATATATTATATATTTTATTAATTTTTAATAATATTTTTATACTAGCTTTAAAAACTTACTATTACTTAAAAATATACTTTAAACTATAAATCTTTTTTTAATTAAGTTTATTTTTTTTATTAACTTAATTATTAATTATTTTTATCTTTACTTTTTTTACTTAATATTTAATAATATATTTTAAAATTATAATATATTTAATATTTAAAAGTACAAATAAAATAAAAATAAATAAATAAACAACTATTTATATAAAACTAATATATTTTTAATACTTTTTACTATTTTTATTTAATATAATTTAAAATAAATAAAATATTTAATATAATATACAATTTAAAATTTTAAATTAGTTAAAAAAAATATAAATTATAATATTTATAATATTTTATAATACTATTATTATAAATTACTAGCTTTAAATTAATAAATAAAATATTTTTTAAATTATTAAAATTTATAAATAGCAAATTAGTTAAATAAAATAAAATAAATAAACTTATAAAAATTAAAATAATAGCTTTTATTAAATAAATAACTAAAAAAATTATTATTATAAAATATAAAGTTATAAAATAAAAATATAAAAACTTATATTTTTTAATTATTTTTAGATAAGCTAAAAAAGTTAAAACTTGTTTACTAAGCTTAAATTTAATAGCTATAAAAGCCTTCAAAATTTAATTGGTTTTATTTAATAATTTATTTTTAATTTTATTTAAATTTTTAATATTATTAAAGTTAGTAATAAAATTATTAACTATAGAAAAGTTCAAATACTAAAAATACTTTTAAAAATAAATTGAAATATTTAAATAGCTAAGAAAAATATTAGTTAAGTATTAAGTTAATACTAATTTAGCAAAAATTATTTTTTTCTTTTTTTATTAAATACTTATTTAAAAATTATATTTTCTATTTTATTTACTAAACTAAGTATTTTTAAATATTATATTTAAAAAGTATTATTTAAATTAGAATTTAAAAACTTTCATTTTAAAAATCTAATTAATTAAAAATATATAATTTAAAAATAAATAAATAAATAAATAAATAATTTAAAAATAAATAAATAAATAAATAAATAAATAAATAGATAAATAAATAAATAAATAAATAAATTAAAAATAAATAAATAAATAAATAAATAAATAAATAAATAAATAAATAAATAAATAAATAAATAAATAAATAAATAAATAATACTAATATTTATAACTATATTAGTAATTTAAATCTTTTAAAAGTAACTATTAGTAATTTTTTCTACTATTTTATTATATTTTTCTTTTTTTTCTAATAATTAAAAAACCTTAAAATATTAAAAATATACTTTTATTATATTACCTGTTTTTTAGTTTTAGTAAAAGGTTTAAATAGCCTTTTTTACTACTTTAATTACTAAAAAATAGGGTTTTTTGATAGTTTACTTTTTTTGCTATAGAACCTTTAAAAATAGTTTCTTTTAATCTAGTAGACTCTTTTAATTCCAACAAAATTTATACTTGTTTTTTAATTAAACTTTTTTCTTATAGAAACTCTTTTTACATTATGCTTTATTTAGGAGATCTAGCTAGAATTGCTGCTATCTAAATTGTTAATTTTTACAATTTTTAGTTTTTTAAAATGATTCAACTGTCAGAAGCCCTCAATTGAAAATTTCAATATCACAAAAACAATTTGTTTTTTTAATAAGGATCAAAATGCTTTATTTTCAAGTTCAAACTTGTATTATTGTATCTAATTAAGTTATAGGTAGTTTTCTAGAGATTTGTTTATAAAAGCTTGTTAGATATTCTAATAAAAATCAACTATATTAGCAATATTTTGTATCAATTAGCTAACAAAACAACAACGTTCATTATTATGAAAAGAGGCTGGATGTACTACTAAATAAAATTGTATATTTTTAAGATACATTGAAGCTTTAATTCTATAAATTAAATTGGTAACTTATCCCAATATATCCCTCCAAATAAATGAACTTAATTTTACTAAACTGATGCTTCCAACCATCCAGCTTTTACAACGTCATTGAGCACAGAATTAAAAAATTCAACATATTTCGTACTTTACACTTTATTGTACTAAGATTATAAAAAAAACATCAATAAAAAACTATATACATCCTATTATGTATAATTCTGTAATTCGAACCTTACAGATAAAATCTAGCTGCCATCTATAGAAAATTTATTTAAACCATACACTCAAAATAAATAAATAAATTCAAAAAAACCCAGTTTATTTATTGCCATTCAAGCATGCAAACTGGATTCGAGTCATCCTAGTAGCTTGGTTGACCACGTTATCCACCTGTTTCATTGTATTTGGATCCATGTCGTTAATTAAAGGTTTTGATCGGTACAGCTGACCTTCGGTCAACGTTTTCAGTACTAACTGATAATCAGTTCTTATTTCGTCGTCAAAGTAAGTATCGAGGACCTTCTGGAAGAACTTGAGTTCGACCAACAACTAAAATACAAGTATAATAAATAAGCTAGCTGCTTTAAAAGTAGTCATATACCTGTAGACCAAATTGTAGGGTTACCGACTCCAAATCTCTTAAACACCTGGTAAGCTGTTGGGTTGATAACCTTAGTAATTTGTTCAAAGTACGTTTTGTTAATTCTTTGGAGAGCTGAGTGGTGGCGGCGTGGAGGTCGACATAGGTCATCAAAATTTGGTACAGGTAGGGCCGCACCTCTAATACCCAGCAAAGTAGTTAGATTGTGCACTGCGGCGAAATAAATTAAAAACCAAATTTACCTATCGGCAAGTTATCATTTTGAGAAGTTTTGAAAAAGGTGGGGTTGGTGTTACGTTTGATCAGTTTCAAAACTGGTTGGGATTTGAGGTGTAACAGATTGGTAAACACAAGCTTGTCCAAAGCTTTAGCCGCTACTTTTACATCCTAAATATAATAAAATCAAACCAGAAATTAGTACCGAAAAGCTAAATGTAAAAAAATACAGTGAGGTTGAGATGTTTGGTGAGCTTCATTGAAGTTCTAAACTTAGCCTGTAAATCGGGGAACTTGATATTAAATTGATTGATGAGATGTAAGCCATGGATAAGCTGCAGTTCGGTTGAAGTAGAGTTGGATGCGAATACTAAGTTGTGGATAGTATCGAGGGTAGTTAAGTTGGCAGCAACTAGACTGGGTAATGCCGATTCCAGGATGGCACGGTCAGCCTAGATAAAAATAGGTCAGTAAAAACATTAATCCACAAACATACTTCTGGCCTCAATTCGGGAACTAGTGGTTCCATCAATTGAAATCCACGGGTGAGTCGGTTTACTACCTTCTCGTGAAATAAAAACTGCTTCTCCACTAGGTCCATCTCCTTATCCCCACTCTTGGAGAAATCCAATGCCATAGCAGCTAGAATCCAGCCTTCGGTTAAAGTACTTACGCAATCCACCCGCAGCTTGAGTACCAAGGTCTTGAAGAATTTAATCAATCTCTCATTTACGAGTAAATTCTCAAAGGTACTAAGCCCCTGTACCAGATCGGTTACCAATTTACCCATGTAATGGTCCACCACTAGGATACAACAGGTATTGGGTAGGGAAGGGGGTACATAAGTCTGGTTCAAACTCTGTATTTTAGGATAGTTGGGGGTGCTGGAAAAAGCTGGTAGGTTCAAGTTGGTGGAGTCGTTGAACAGTTTGGTTAAAGTGATGGCTAGCAAAGCTAACACTTCCTCCACGATATGATTCCAAACCGTGTCCAGGTGGGTACCATCAAACTTGTTCTACCCAAAGAATATACCGGCGTTAGATTTCAAAGTTAAAAAAGATGATTACTTTATAACTGGAATCCTGCTTGAAGAACTCAGTGAGTCGGTTGAGGTCTGGTAGAAGTTTACCTACCACCTCACTCAAATTATTTATTAGTCTAGTAGATAGTTGGTAGGGTAGTGTTTGAGGTAATTTCTCCACTTGAGCGGCTAGGGAGGCAGCATCTTTATCCTGGAGAAGTTCGAGTTGGGAGCGGTGTAGCGGAAGTTTACTTTCTAACTCAAGTTCTTCATCCTCAAGGTTATGGGATGGTAACGGGTAATCGATATAATGTGCTGAGGTAACGAAATAAAAGTTAATCCAAACGAATAAACTTGTATAAAAAATACCTGTAAGTGCCTCAATATGCTCGGTAAAGCTTTGAATTATGTAATCGATAATCCAGTTGCGTTGGTTATTTAAATAGTACAATACGGGATCTTCTTTGGATCCAAGCTGTATCAAATAGCTTATTTATATAAAAGAAGCAGGTTACAAACAACTATTAGAGAATATATACCTTATGTAATTAGTCTGTAAATCCAACTCCAACCATTGGTTATCCAACTTCTGAGTCAAAGTCAAATGTACTTTTTCCAGCGACAAATTAACTGAATTCCATATCGATTCGAACAGGCTATCCAATTGGGGGTTAGTATTAAGTTTCATTAACTGGAGCCCTTTCTTGAAATCTTTAACTGCTAGCTCGTATTTAGACTATTGAAATATACAACCAAAAATTAAAAATAATTTAAAAAGCGTGACAGTACGTTAGTAGCGTATTCTAGTAAAGAGTTGGGTAAGTTGAAGAAGAATTTATACCGTTCGATAGTATTTAAAGTAGATCGAATCAACTCGGATTTAGTAGTACGTTCGACTATAGGTCCAAAAACTTCCTGACTCTTACGTTCAAAATCTAAAATAAACTTACATTATAACCTAACCAAAGTATAGTAATTTATTACCTTTTAGGGTCCGGTAGTAAGGTAAAGTACCAAAGCTGTTCTGCTTGTCGGTACCGTTATTTACCATCTCTTTATACAGATCTATTAAAATTCAAGTTTATAATTAATCTCAATTATTTACTAAAAAATTAAAATTACCATCCACCGTATTTTTAGCTGCTACGAATGCGTCGAAATTGGACTGAACTAAACTCCTTAAACTTTCGGTTCTTTCCCCCATATCCAACTTTAGCTTTTGCTTACCTAACTGTAAGTTTTGGAAAGGCGTACCTTTATGTACTACACTTAAAAACTTTATGGCATCAAAGTTCTGAGACGTAAAACTTAAACTTGGATCTACATTTATTTTGAGAATTTAATTTAGTTGTTTTGAGACAAACAAGACGGTAAAAATTTTACCGGAAGTTAAAATTTCTTTGTCTTCTATAGGTACTTTCCTATATTAATAATCAATTTGTTAATTTAATTAATTAAAAGCTATAATAAGATTACTTGGTAGTTTCATAGATCCCTAAAGGATCTTTAAACTGTAAATCAGTTTTAGTTGAAGAAGGTGGGTTTAAATTGGTACTCTCAGTAAAATCGCCATTCATATTTATACTTAAGCTTGAAGGCAAAGGTTGGGTAGACCAACTTGTAGAATAGAAGTCGTCTAATTTGTAAAAGCTTACAACTTTAAAACATTAAATTAGAACCTAACCTATATATAAGTGAAAATTACGTGTATCCAACGACTGTTCTTTTCCTACTTCCACATTCAATAAACTAAATCTAGATGTAGCTCTCAGATCCATATTTCTTATTTTATCGCTAGAAGCTGGTATTTTTGGATAAAGTGGTTAACTGGTTTAAGTTTCGGGACAATAGGTTTTCGTAAACCCTGCTATCTTGTCTTATTTAAAATGGTATTTTTATATTTGCAGTTTAATATATATATATTTGAAGTAACCTAACCGATACGTATAAACTAGAATTAGAAACCATTTTCTATTGACTGAAAATCAACCTAGCTGATTTAAATCTACAGCTGAATTTGATAAAAACTTTCATCCGCAATTTTAGGAAAGATTTAACTTCAAAAAGTTTCAAGTTCAACATGTTGCTAAATATCCTAAAGTCAACACGCTCTTCTCTAATCCGAACCTACAGTACCTCCCCATCAACTACCACCATTACTATCCCACCATTACGTAAAATATACGCTAATGTAACATCTCCATTACTCCTAGGTATCCCTAAAGTTTCTGCATTAGCTAATAAGTTCGAATCGGTCGATGAGATCTTTTTAGCTACTAGGAAGAGTATGAAGGAGAAAGGTTTCACTTGCCAACAACGTAAAGCTATTTTGAGCTTTGTACATCAATATAGACTAGGTGTTGACCAACTTAAATCTAAAAAACATAAATCACCAGCTAAGATTAAGAAGAAGTAGATGGATTTTTATTTGATTTTTGGATAGATTGTAGATGGAGAAAAATAAATCTTTTAGATCTAAAAGTAGATAGGCTGTTCTTTATTGATTGATTATTTAATATTATGTTATTTTTGTAACTTTTTTGGCATAAGATTTTGTAAACGAATTTTAAATTAGATTTTAGGAATTTTTATTCATTTTATTTAGCTAGATATATGACTCATTAAATTATAGCAAGTAAGTTAATGTAAGATTTATTTAAAAAAATATTTTTAATAGTTAAGCATTAAAAATGCGAAAAATCTGTAAGAAGTTTAATTGAAAAGTTCTCAATTTTAAATATTCCTTCATTCTAACATTTTTTACTATATATTCATATAGAAAGTTAGATTCCTGTAATAGTTTACTTTTACACAAAATAAATTTCAAATAATCTAATAAATTGTTAAAAATTATTTAAACTAATAATAGCAAAGGTTTAGCTGCAGACTACTTTTTTATTTTCATATTTATTTGAAATTGTATTTTCTATACATTTTAAACTGTATTATTATTTTATATATTAACAAAATTTAATCAATCTAAGCAAAATGTAGTAAAATATATATATTGTCACATAGTTATAAAATTTACAAATAATTATTTAAGAAAATATCTATTTTAAAATATAATAGCTTAAAATTATCTTAATAGGTAAATATTTAAAAATACATTATATTCAAATTTTTTTATAAAGTATTAACTTCTAATTTATTTTGCTAAAGTTTATTAAAATTTTAAAGTAAAAAATAAAATAAATGTTTTATACAATTAAGTTCATATGTCTTTAAAAGTTTAATCTACGTTTTTTAAATATAATAACTATATATTTAACCACAAATATATTTTTATAATTAAAATGAGTTTTTGAAAATTTTAGATAATATGTATTTTAAAAGCTTTACTATATAAAAAATAAAAAATTCTAGTTTATAAATCATAAGATAATAAACTCACATTTAGTAAAATATAAATTAAATATATTTTAATATTAATATTTATTATTATAATTATAGTATTAAATAAGTTTATTTAATATAATTTACTTTATTAAGCTTATTATACTAGAGTTATAAATTATATTATTTAATTTAAAATAATATTAAAGCTATTATATAAGAAAAATTATCTGAATATATATTAAGCCTAAATACTTTTTTTCATTTTTTTATAATAGTTTTTAATTATATCTTAAATTAATATAAATTTTCTCTATTAATACTATATATATATAGTATTTTGCCTTTTTTTTAATAAAAATAATTTTTATTTTACTTTTTTTAAACTTTTCAGTTTATAAATATAAATTATATATTAATTATTATTTAAAATATACTTTTTTCTAATTTTTTAAAAAACTTATTTAAGTTTTTTAATTTGTAAATAAAATATTATTATTGTTATTATTATTAAAATTATTTTTTATTTAATTTTCTTTTAAAAGTTATATTATTTTTTTAATTTTTAATTATTAGCTTTTTATTTAATTATTTAGTAAAAACTACTTTTTACTTAATATTCTTATAAATTTTATTTTAAGCTTTTACTTTATTAAAAAAACTATATATATATTAGCTAATAGCTATATTTTGCTTAATTATATTATAAAAGTATATTTTATATTAAGTAAAAAATAACTGCTTAAACTATTTAATTATTAAGAATTAATATATTATTTTTAATTAAATTTTTAATATATATTTTTTAAATAATATTATTATAAATTAAAATAGTTAAACTTAACTAATATTTTAAAAACTTTATTAAAATTATAAAATAGTTAAAGCTAAAAAATTAAAATAAAAAAAAGTAAATTATAAAAGTTAAAGTAAAAAGTTATAAAAAATTAAAAATAAAATTAATAAGTTAATTAAAAATAATTATTAAAAATAATTATAATTATAATTTAATAAAAATTAAAGAAAATAAAAAAAAATAATATAAGTTTAAAAGTTATATATATTTAATATAAATAAAAAGCTAATTTTTTTAAAATTTACTATAATAAATATTTATTTTTTAATTATAATAAAATTATTACTTAAAAATAAATATAATTATTTTATAGCTTAAAAAATTTATAAATTAAAGTAAATTATAAGTATAAAAAAGTAAATATTTAGCTAAAAAGTAATATTTATATTAAAGTTTTATTATTATTTTGCTATTATTATATTATAGTACTATTATATTTATATATATATATTAATAGTAGCTTTATTTTTATATAAATATAATAAATATTTTTTAGTTTATTTTTAAATAAAAGTATAAATAACTTAAACTTTTACTTTTTAATATTTTAAGTTAAATATAATTAAAAGTTATAATTTTAAATAACTTTTTTATTACTTTAATTTATTAATTATTGAAAATATTTAATAAATTAAAAAGAAAAATATAAGTAAGTATATATTTTTAGAATTTTTATTTTATAAGTATTTTAAATATAAAAAAATTAAAAAAGTAAAATAAATATAAAAAAACATTTAAATATTTAAATATATATATAATATATATTAATAACTTAATATATAATAAAATATTTAAATAAATTAATAATAATTTTAAAATAATTATTTAGTTAAATAAATATAATTTTTAATTGATATTATATTAAAGTTAAAGTTAAAATATAGTATTTTTAAATATAGTTTAAAATAAAGCTATAACATTATTATTAATTTTAATAAATAAAATAAAAATAAAATTTTAAACTATAATTTTAAATATTTAAAACTAAATAAAAGTTTTATAAAATTAAAAAATAATTATAATTTAAAAAGTAATAATTATTAAAAATAATATAAAAATTCTTTAACTTTTATATAATAGTTTTATCATTTTTTTTTAAAAAGTATAAATTTATTATATATATATTTATAGTTTTTTAAAATATTATTAAATTCTAAATTAGCTAATTATATTATAATTATAAGTTAGCTTTTACTATATAAAAAAATAGTATATTTTTTAACATTTAATTTTGTTAAAAATATTTATAAAATAAGTATTTAAGATATATAAACTTATTTATATTATACTTTTTAATATATTAAGTTATTAAAGCTATTAAAAAAATAAAAATATAAGAGCAATAAAAACTTTAGCTAAAATTAGTATATAATTTATATTTAGATTTAACTTTCTTTAAAAAATAAAATTTTTAAAGCTTAAAAATTCTAAATATAAAATTAATTTATATATTTGTAATTATATACATATTATTACTATAAATAATGTAGCTATATTACAGCTATATTTTTTAACTTTTAAAAATTTAAAAATAAAATATTGGTTTTATTTTTATTTAATTTATTTTAAATAAATTTATCTTTAATTTATATTTAGCTAATATTAAATTTTAATATAATACTTTAATTATTATATTTATACTATTAAAATATAAAAAATATAAAAAATATTTATAAAATTTATATCTTATAGTAAATAATAATTTAATTAGTAAATAAAATATATATTTTAATTACTTATAACTTTTATTGAAAAAAAAACTTTTAAAAATTTATTTTTTAATAAAATATTAAAAAAAAAATTATTTAATAATTTAAGTAATTTTAAAAAATAAAATATCTAAAATTATATAAAAATTTTAATTATAGCTATTATTTTTATAAATTAAATACTACTTTTATTATTATTAAAGCTATATATATACTTATTTTATTTTTATATTATAAATATATTTAAATTTAAATATATTTTATACTATATTTATTTTTACTTTTTAAAATATAATTTTTATATAGTTATACTAAAATAAACTTATATTTATAATTATTTTAACAATAATTAAAATAGATTAGCTAATAATGTAAATAGTTAAAATCTAATTTTTTAATATTTAGCTATTTTTAAAACTTTTTAATAATTAATAAATTAGCTTATAGTAGTTTTTTTAATAAAAAATATTTAAAAATTATAATAATTATTTAATAAAGTATAAAAAAATATTAAATATAACTAGTAGTATATTTAGCTTTATAAAAGCTATATAAAAATATTACTATATTTTTAATACTACTACTAGTATTTTTAATAAGCTTACTATTAGCTAAATAAAAGATTTTTTTTAAAAATAATATATTTAACTTTTAAATTATATAAATTAGCTTAATATTTTTATTAATTTTAAAACTTTTTTTACTACTTTAAATATTACTAACTATTTTAACCTTATTTTTAGTAGTTAATATAGCAGAATTAAAAAATGAAAGTCTAAATTTAACCAACTAATTTAATCAGTTTTATTAAAAATTAAATAGCTTTTCTAATAGCTTTAGCTTTCAAAAAAGTCTACTTTGTTTACTTATATAGCCTGCTATTATATACTAATTTTATATATAATTTCAGCCTTATATAGTAGTAAATCTTAGCAATTTTGGATATATTAATAACTATTAGGTCTAATTTATTCTTTTTAAGAAAACTTATTTGTTTTATACTTTATTTTAGTACTTTTCTAAATACTATTATCTTTTAAACCTTAGATTTTCATAACTACTATATTTTAAAAGTAGCTGCTCTTCTAGGAAATATAACTTAAAGACCTAGATATCACAATTAAAAGTACTTTTTAAAGGAAAAATATATGTAAATATTTTATTAAAAGTTTACAAACTTTAATTTTAATATAAATGTTTTTTTTTATAATTATAAAATTAAAAATCAATTTCATTTTAAGACTAACAAGTATTTTAATGATTTATATTAATAATTTAAGAGAGAGTGTAAAAGATATACCCTATCTAGTAAGGGTTGGTACTAAACTTTGTAATGATGTTTTCTATTTAAATTGTTCAAAATTATATTGTCATGAACAATGTTTCCTTGCTTAGATCAAATTTTAAGTTAAATTGGTATAGCATTTATAAAAAACTGGTTTCTAATGTGAATTTTTTAGTGAGAAAATCAATAGACTAAAAGCAATTTTTCTTAGATCAACACAGCACAAAAACAAAATAAAATAAATAAAATAAAGTTAAGCTAAAGTTAAGATGAGTACACTTGCAAGTAGATTAAGCCGTGGAACCGAAAAGGATTTAAAAGTAAGTTTGTTATTTTAAGATTTACAAACTAAATTATTTTCATTATAATCTTATTAAATTGCTATTTTATTTATGTAGGTCGAAGGAACAGCTTCAGATACTATATCACAGATTAGTTTTTCACCAGTCAGTAATTATTTTTCAGCTTCTTCTTGGGATAAATCGGTAATTAAAATTAATATTTAAATTATTTATTTTAAGTAAGGTGCGAATTTACGAAGTCACAGATAATGGAAATTCAAGAGGGGTGTCTATGTATCAACATGATGCACCGGTTTTATCTACAAAATTTAGTCCAGTAATTCAGCAGCTATTTTTGTTTTACTTATTTATTATAAAGGATGGCACAAAAGTAGCTTCCGGTGGTGGTGATTGCTTTGGTAAAATTTATGATTTACAAGCTAGTAAAGAGCAGATTGTCGCAAAACACGATCAACCCATTTCTTCTGTGGTTTGGGCTGGACCAAGTATATTAGCAACTGGTTCGTGGGATAAGACAATCAAGGTATTTTTTAATTATGTCAAGATTCTAAAAATTTAGTACTGGGATCTCAGGCAACAGAAACCTGTTGGAGTTGTAGAACTTCCTGCAAAAGTGGTAAATATGGATGTGGGACATCCATTACTTGCAGCTGCGCTGTCTAATAACGAAGTAGCTTGTATAAATTTAGATAACCCTTTTACCTTAGCTACAGTATATTTCATTTTTTGAGATTTTATTAACTTTTATTAGAAAGTTACTTCTTTGCTAAAAGATCCCTTAAGCTGCATTGCTGTTACTAATCAGCCTAGACTTGGCTTCATATGCGGAAGTTTTAGTGGTAAATCTTCTGTTCAATCTTTAGAGCCAAATCAAAAAATTAATAACAGGGATTATGACTATACCTTTAAAGCCCACAAAGACAACAACAATAGAATGTTTTCAGTGAATTCTTTATATACTTTGAAAACCAGTAATTTCTTTATAAGTGCTGGAGGTGATGGTACTTTGAAATATTTTAATAGTGTTGACAAAGTTAAAATATGTACCTATAATGTTCCAAGTCATGTAGGTGGAATGGCTACCGTTTCTAACCCTACACCAGTTACTGCTGTAGACATGAATTATAACAGTAAATTAGTTGGCTATGCAGTAGGATACGATTGGTCTAAAGTAATTAATATATGGTACTTTGATTAACTTTATAGGGTTATAAATTTCATAGCAATAAGACGCCTTGTCAAATAATGTTACATGTTGTCGATGAATGGGATCTTAAAAAACGGCAATAAAGGATCCTGAACTGGAACATATCAAGTCTATTATTGGGATCTTTCGAATTGGTAGAATTTTACAAAGGTAGTTCTATATTCTAATTTAAGAATAAGTGTCAAGTTTGTTATAAGGTATTTTAAGTTTAAAATAAAGCAACGTATCGCAATTTATACCTAATATTATCTTTAGATCGTTTATGTTTTATGTAGAAAAGTTCTTTAGCCTCAATCAGTAATATCCAAACCTTTGGATCTATGTCTACATTTTTATAGTTTTAATTCATCATATAATAGAAAAAATCATTTTGATTATTTCTTAGCTTTAAAGTTATTTATAATCATTTATAAGTTTAAACATCCACAAGGTTAAATAATTCTGCTTTATACAGCAAAATCCAAAAAAATTGTAAATTTTTTAATAACTTTTAGCTTTTAATTATCTAATTTATATTTTATATATTACCATTGTTTTTTTATTAGTTTAATAAGTAATTTTTAAATATTTAAAGTAATTATAAAGTAAAAATTTGTAGGCAAATATAGTATTTTTTTACTTTTAAAAGCATATTACCTTAAAACCAAGTTATATAATTTTTTTTTAAATATAAATTAATTCTATATTATTTTGGAATACTGTGGCAATAATGATGTATTTATAAAATAACTACCTTATACTTGCTATTATAATAAAAGATTACTGGCAAATATTATATACTAGTTATTCTTACTAAAACTTTTATATATTTCTAGATAGTATTTTTTATTTCTTTTATAATAATAGTATTTCTTTATATACTAGCTATTTTACTTTAAATAATTATTATATCTTTAATTGTATCTAATATTTCTATTTAATACTTTAATATCTTTTACTTTAAAAGTTGTATATAAAGAATATATATATAAGTATATTAAAAAATTTTTAAATTATTTTTCCTTTATAAAAATTCTAACAAATAGCTATATTTATACTAATATTAAATAGATTTGCTATATTTAATATAGTAGATATTACTTTATTAGCTAATAAATTTTATATATTTAAATTACTAAAGATAGCTCTTTTTATCTACTTATAATTTTGTAAATTATATAAGCTTTTTTTATTATTAGTTTTTTTACTTAATGAATTATTATTTTAAAATATACTATATAGCTAAACTAAACTAAAATAAAAAACTATTTTAATAATATTTTTTAATTTTAATTTTTGCCTTTATTTATAAAAATATTATTTTAATTAGTATTTATTATTATTATAGCTAACTAATATATTATTTTCATCTAATTTTAAATTTTATTTAAACTTATTATAAAACTTTATTTTATAAATATATTTATAGTATTCTATAATAAAAGAATAAAAAAAAAATATATTTACAAACTTTTATAATAGCTATATAAACTTTAGTAGCTAATTTAATATTTAAAATCTTATAAAATTTTTAATTTTTTTCTTATTTTAATATTTTATTAGCATAGTTTTTTCTTAATTTCTATTTTTTATATTAGTTAATATAAAGATAAAAGTCTATTAAACTTTTATAAAATTTTATATTATTTAAAAAAATAAACTAAAATAAAATTAATAATTTTTATTTTAAAATATAAAAAAATTAAAAGATTAAAAATATAAAAATATAATAATTATACAAGTATTTAATTTTAATTTTTATAATTTAATAGCTATAAATTATTTTTAAGTTTTACTATTTAGTTAAAGCTAAAATTAGAATTTTAAAAGTACTAAAAAACTAATTATATTTATATAATTATATATATTAGTTTA